>VWPU01010648.1:0-127864 GCA_013398955.1 Callaeas wilsoni
GCAGGTTTCCCAAAGGATTTACCGGAACTGCTGAGCTTGGCACTGCCACGCAGACAAGGTCTTACCAAAGCAAGCGCCAAATCAAAATCACGAAGATCACCCCTCACCCATCACAAATAATTTAAAATTAAGCTGATGGCTCATTGTTTATGGTTGTTTTGTGGTTACTCAAAGGTGTCACCTGTTACTCCAGCACTGCCACCAAAGCTACCGCATTAAGCACTGTAACAAAGGTACCAACTGACCAAGAGCTGAGCCTGCAGAATTCAGTTTGTTGCACGGATTTTAAGACATCTCAACAGCCCCTATATAGGTGATAACCACACAAACAATCTCCCTGTGAAAAACTGTGGATGCCATTTCAAGCTGAAGAACACACACAGCCTGCTCTGAACAGGGAGCCACACCTAAGCCACCCCACAGCTCGGCTGTGTGGACAAAGCAGGTGGCAAGTGGCTCTCCAGGTCAGTGACACCCAGGCCAGAGGTGCTGACAGAGAGCAGGACACCAACGCTCTGTGCTCGGTAACACCCACCTTGAGCTCAGCGTTGCTCTCTGCATTCTTCAGCATGTGCAGCAAGAACTCCGCGCTCTTCTTGGGCCAGCGGCCCTGTGTCCAGCCCCACTGCTTGGCCTGGAATGAGACACAACAATGGGAGTCCTGCTTTTGGCCCGGTCCAACTCAACTGAAGTTACCTATTACACACCTTTAGCTTGCCATTACCACAAAATCACAGAATGGTTTGGGCTGGAGGAGACCCTAAAGCTCAGCAAGTCCCACCCCTGCCATGGGCAGGGACACCTTCCACTGTCCCAGGTTGCTCCAAGCCCTGTCCAACCTGGCCTTGGACACTTCCAGGGATCCAGGAGCAACCATAGCTGCTCTGGGAAACCTGTGCCAGGGCCTCACCACCCTCCTAGCCAGGAATTCCATCCCAATAGCCCATCTAACCTTGCACTCCGTCCCCTCCCTCCAGGAGCCCCTTTAGGCACTGGCTGGGGCTCTGAGCTCTCCCTGGAGCCCTCTCTTGTGCAGGGGAACACCCCCAGCTCTCCCGGCCTGGCTCCAGAGCAGAGGGGCTCCAGCCCTGGGAGCATCTCCATGGCCTCCTCTGGACTGGCTCCAACAGGTCAATGTCCTTCCTGTGCTGAGGATCCCGTATCTTACGGATTAGAATGGATTATAATCTATTCTGTTTCACTGTGCACCAAACCCAACAAAATTTCACCTCTTTACCTGATGCTGCCAACTAGATGTAGACACTCCAAATAGATGCATCTACTGGAATTAAGAGACACTCTTTTCTCCCTCTTGAGCAACCCCTGGTCTGGTGGATGGGCTCCCTGCCCATGCCAGGGGACTGCAGTGAGACGAGCTTTGGGGTTTCTTCCAACCCAAACCATGTTGTGATTCTGTGTTTGAATGCAAGTTCGCTGTCAACGATGACAGACTGAGTCCACACCATCTCTACATCACCTCTCTGTCCCAAGCACCCACAGCCAAAGGCTCCTTCCCACGGTTCCCAGGAGCTCACCTGGGCGCACCTCCCGACGCCGCCGTTGTAGCGCCGGAAGGGGACACACTGCTTCTTCAGGGTGACATCCTTCAGGTACTTGGTGGCCTTGCGGATGTGCATGCCCTTGATGGCCTGCGCCGTCTCTCGGGTGTTCTACGGACACAGGGCACAGAAAAGATCCTCTGAACACATCTTTCTGAGAGACAGCATGAGCACAACCACTCCTCTGTCCTTCCCGGATACAATTCTTTTGGCTACAAATGAAGCACTTCCCCAAAAAGACCCAAGTCAAAGAATGGAAAATAATTAACAACACTTTTTTCTTTGCTACTCACTTTTCTAACCGTTGGTATGACTGCCACTACTGAATTTGTGGCTCCAGCACACCTTTTTTTTTTTTTTAAAAAAATTTGTAACTCTCAATAAAATTGTATTTTAAGTACTTACACTTTTCATAGCTCCTCTTTGGCCACTAATCTAAAAAAGCAAGAGCCTGATGGACAAATTCTTACTAAAATGTCAAATACAGCACCTCATAGAAACTGATGAGGAAGCACTGTGACAACTGTTAACAATGTTATTTTCTCCAAAGGAATCATAAAGAGAAGAAAGGCTCAGAAATAAAAATAAAGGATAAAACATCAGTCTTCTAAACAGCATTTACTAATTCTGTAAGCCAGCTCATAACTACAACCCTACCTGTTCATAATAAAAAAAAGGAAACCAAAGTGAAAACTTCATATTACACCGAGCAGAAAAGGATCTGCTAAGTTCTGGTTTTGTGATTAAATGACACTTCTGAATTCTTTTCTGCCCCTAAGCCTTTTCCAGAGGAACTGGAAGTCCTTGTGCCAAACACCACACAACCAAAAAGAGTGGGAGAAATGAGACAAATGTCACACCTAACACTAGCCCAGCATCTGGTAAATTCACTCTAATTGTTTTGCTGCTGTATTTTGTTACCTGAATTAGACAGGAACAATTTTAGGATACAGACTCTTTATTTTTTGCAGATAGAGACCATTACAAGCAGCTAACAGCAATCCTTTAATAATTAAAAAGACACTGCTTTAAAAACAAGCGTTAGATCGGATATTGAGAAGAAATTCCTGGCNGAAAGACACTGCTTTAAAAACACGCGTTAGATAAGAAATTCCTGGCTGTGAGGGTGGTGAGGCCCCAGCGCAGGCTGCCCAAAGAAGCTGCGGCTGCCCCGGGTCCCTGGAAGTGTCCAAGGCCGGGCTGGACGGGAGCTCAGTCCCTAACCACGGCAGTGGGTGGAACGAGATAATCCTCACAATCCCTTTCAACCCAAGTCAGCCTGGGCTTCTTACAAAAAACAACAAAAAACAAGTGAAATACCACACGAATTTGCAATTCCTGCTAATCACACACTCCTTACCTTGAAGTGAACACGCAGGTTAGATCCTCGTGACTTGCATGCTGCAAGAGAGAAAAAAGACCAAGTTTTAGAGTCACAATCTCACTGTCTTCCCTGAAATACTACACGAACTCTCCTAAAACAGCAACTCACATTTCGTGGGGTTCTCCGGATCCAGGGAGTAGCGCACCATCTTGAGAGCTCAGCTGAAAAACACCAATTAAAAACACATTATATTTCCAAGACTGGCACGCAGGACCTGGGTTGCTCCCCTTACCGCCGCAGCTGCTCAGGAATTACGCGTTCTTTTCACAGTTACATCCAAAGGTGTCCTAAGAAAGTCATCATCGCAGCCATGAATTTTCCCAGGCCTGCCCCTTCCCGCGCCCCGCATCCGCATCCCTGCCCGCCCTCCCGCGCGCTATCCCGGGGAATACCGCGGGCGCGGGGCATGTCGGAGCGATCCCGGTGTCCGGGACGCCGGTGCCGGCGGGGATGGGGCGGGGTGGGGGCGGATGGCGGCGGATGGCGCGGGACCGGGCCCACCATGGCTCCTCACCTCGGGGCGGTGGCCGCAGAGGAAGGGGAAGGGCGGGGCGCGCCGCCAGCGCGCGCACATCTCGCGAGATTTCGGCCTGGCACGGCCCGGGGCGGCCCCGCCCCCAACATGGCGGCGGGGTCTCGCCGTGAGGGCGGAGGGTGCCGAGAGGGATCCCCTCGCTGTACCTGTGGATAAAGCCTGCCATGGGGGAGCACGCCGCGGTGTTCGCGCTGCCGTGGGGAAGGATACCGTGGTATGCACCCTCAGTTCATGGTGCGGGTGCCTTTAGTGAGGAAATCAGCGTGCATCAGGCACAGCATCACCAGCCGGTCACGGGAGGGGATTGCCCTGTGCCGCTCCGCTCTGGTGCGGCCTCAACTTGGATGTTGTGAGCAGTTTTAGTAAGAAAGGTATTAAATTGTTAGAGAGCGTACAGAGGATGGCTACGAAAATGGTGAAGGGCCTCGAAGGGAAGCCGTGTGAGGGGCGGCTGAGGGCACTTGGTCTGTTTAGCTGGAGGGAGGGCAGACTTAGCGCAGTTAAAACTTTCTCGTGAGGGAAGAGCAAGGTCAAGGATTGATTTCTTCTTTCCGGTGACCACTGACAGGACCCAGGGAACGGCTGGAGCTGTGCCAAGGAGGGTTAGGTTTGATAATTGGGACTATCACCCTCTTCTCCCAGAGGGTGCTGGGCGCTGCCCAGGCTCCCCAGGGAATGGTCACATTCCCGAGGCTGCCAGAGCTCCAGGAGCGTTTGGACACCGTTCCCAGGGATGCTCAGGGTGGGACTGTTGAGGAGCTGGACTCGATGGTGTTTGTGGGTACTTTCCAGCTCGGGATATTCTGTGATTCAGTCAGTCAGGATCATTCAGGTTAGAAGAGACTTCGGAGACCATCGAGTCCAACCTGTGCCAGATCCCCACCTTGTCACCAGCCCAGAGCACTGAGTGCCATGTCCAGGCATTCCTTGGACACCTCCAGAGATGGGAACTCCAACACCTCCCTGGGCACCTCCTTCCAAGTCCTTTCCATGGGGAAATTCCTCCTGGTGTCCAGCTTGAACCTCCCGTGGCACAACCTGAGGTTGTTTCCTCTTGTCCCATCCCATGTTCTCTGGGAGCAGAACCCGACCCCTGCCCTCCTTCCCCGAGATCACAGAAATTTTTACGTTTGGAAAAGACTTTTAAGATAATCAGGTCCAATTCTCATCCCAGCAGCCAGCACCATGTTCACCATTAGATGGCAGCTCAGGATGGGAGTAGAGCAGCACATTGCTCACAGAGGTGTCCAGGAGACCAGAACGAAGGGATTCATTCAAATTCATATTTGTAAACCTCAACTGGTATTTACTGCACCATTATAAAATAATCACAGACTGACTCATTAAAATAAGAGTTTTCTTTTCCATTTTAGGCAGCATTTGCGACTAGAACTGCTTGGGAAGGAGCTCCATAAAAGCAAAATCTTTCCTGAAAGTGGTGCCCAGCTGCAGCAAAAGTCGCATTGAGAAAAAATTGACAGAATGGGAAAAAAAAAAAAAGAAGAGACGTAATCTGGTGTGCAGCCACCTCTCCAGTGTGAGAGTCTGGGTTTTACTCTGAGTTTAGAAATAAGCAGAGGAAGAACTTGCTGCCCACGTTAATGCTCTGAGCAGGAGGCTATTTTTGGATCTCTTGTTTAGGGCTAAAAAGCCCCAAAGCTCTGCAGCTAGGATTTCACCCAGATGGGAAGAGGAAAATATTTGAGCTATCACAAATATTTACATGGCTAAAAACTGTAAGAGCTCTAGTTGTTGCTGCAGCTCTCCATTTACCTGCCTTAAAATCTGCCTTTTTCTTTGGCTTTGGGGAAGCTCTCTGCAAAGTCTCCAAGCAACTTTGGAGCACTGATCTCAAAGAGGGAAACGTGCTGGGGTGTGGGCAAATATTATTTCTTCTGTTTATCATAGAATCACAGAATAGTTTGGAAGGAACCTTAAAGATCATCTCATCCCATCCCCTGCCATGGGCAGGGGCACTTTCCACGATCCCAGGTTGCTCCAAACCCTATCCAGCCTGGCCTCGGACATTTCCAGGGATCCAGAGGCAGCCACAGCTTCTCTGGGGAACAGTATATAGCACTAAGTTTCCAGGTACAATAAATTAAAACTGGCTAAAGCTGAGGTCCTTAAACACTTCCACAGCTTTACCCCATACTGTGGGAATCCCCTCTCTGAACACACCTGAATGCAACTCTTCTTCTTCGTCCTTTCTGCTCGTCTCTCTGCACCTTCCTCTGTTTTCTGCTGGGGCAGCAGCCCAGTCTTTCCATGGGCAGCACCTTTACACACAGCTGCTTCTTGGCAGCGGAGCACAGAAGTAAGGAGAGTTCAGGGAAAGCTGGAGGAGAGGTGTGAAACACAAGTACTTGACACAGGATGGGGATTATCAGCTGTTTCATCAATCAAACCCAAAATAAATACATTTTCTGTTTCCCTAGAGGTGGAACTGTTTTGCTCAGCTGCTGAGGCCTTGCAGTCATGGAAGGGTAGCACGGAATCACAGAATATCCTGAGCTGGAAAAGACCCACCAGGGTCATGGAGTCCAGCTCCTGGCCCTACTCAGACACCCCAACAATCCCACCCCGTGCATCCCTGAGAGCATTGTCCAAATGCTCCTGGAGCTCTGGCAGCCCTGGGGCTGTGACCCCTTCCCTGAGATGCATGTTTTCAGCTCTGTTGGGAGCTTGACAAGAGCTCTCGTGGGCAGCCTAGCACATACCTGGTGCTGGGATCAGGGCTGAGGCATCTGAGCTTGTGCTCTTGCTGGGATTTAACCACGTTATTCCCCCACTGCACCACTTGCCTGGGATATTTGGGTTGTATGAGCTGACTCCAAGAGAGCTTTTGGATCCTAAGCAGAAAATTCAGGCAGGCAAGTCCAAAATCATATTCTTGAAAACTCCTGCATAGGAAGCAGCTGCCTGCTATTTGTACTGGAACCTCAATTCCATAAGACTTTACCTTAGACTCAGCTGGTGCCATCCCTCTTGCTCCCCTGTCCGTACTGCCCAGCCCCAGAGCCTGTGCTGTGCATGCCCAGGGAAATGTCGCTGTCCCAGCAAGTATGGACAGCAAACACCCAGCTGTGCCTGAACCTCTGCTTTGTGCTCTGGAAGCTCCTGCTGAGAACATCCTCGCGTGAAGGGCTGATCGCAGTGGCAGCAGAGGCTTCTGCCATCTTCTCTGCTCTGGAGCCAGGCTGGGAGAGCTGGGGGTGTTCCCCTGCACGAGAGAAGGCTCCAGGGAGAGCTCAGAGCCCCTGCCAGTGCCTAAAGGGGCTCCAGGAGAGCTGGAGAGGGACTGGGACAAGGATGGAGGGACAGAACAAGTCGGAATGAATTCCCCCACCCAAAAGGCAGAGACAGATGGGAAGGAATTCTTGGCTGTGAGGGTGGTGGCGCCCTGGCACAGGTTTTCCAGAGAAGCTGTGGCTGCCTCTGGATCCCTGGAAGTGTCCAAGGCCAGGCTGGATGGGGTTTGGAGCAACCTGGGATAGTGGAAGGTGTCCCTGCCCATAGGAGGGTGTTGGAACTGGTTGAGCTTTAGGGTCCCTTCCAACCCAAACCCTTCACTGATCCCATGGTTCTCTCCTCTGGCTGTGCTGGGGCTGGAAGGGGGCTGCACCCCTTATCCTGCCATGGAAAGGCCCAGCAGGCAGCGGGGAGTGTACAGGTACAGGAGTGTTGTCTCACATAAGTCCTTTTGTGTCATTAGCTGTGAGTAAACAAGTGGACTTATCAGTGCTACTGGGAGCCAATGTGACAATTAGCCAATGTCCCTGACAGTCATCATCCCTCCTGACCAGAGGGGCAGGTGAGCTCCAGGACTGGCTGGAGTTATGTTTTTGTGGCAGTCCTAAACCCACATGGAATTCAGTTCCAGCCAGGGCACCTTCCTGCTCACCTTGCGGCCTGACAGTCAGCTCCAGCCCGCACCTGGCTTGGGGCGGTCACTTCCAGCAGAGGGGCTTCTAACAGCCCGGGGGGGCTGTGCTAAACCCCTGTAACGCACAGAAACACTAGGCCTGAGCGACCAAGCCTAACTCCGGCTCGCTAAAACACACCCCGGATCTGCTGTGCTATAGGAGAGGGCCTGACCCGTTCTTTGCACAGGGATGGAAGCAAATTCCTCAAATCTTTTTGTAGATATCTTGGCATTTCTCTTAGAGACACGGATTTGGAGGGTTTTTCCTAGGGTTATGTGGGGATATTAAACTGTTGTTCACAAAATTACACACAACTGGTTCCTTGTCCCAATGTTTAAGCAGAAAATCTTGAAGACAAAGACATTTTAAGTTGAAACCAGCTTGAATGCTGCGAACACTGAGGCTTTCCAACCATCAAGCAGCTGCCTGCACCTTCTTTCTGTGAAATCCTCCCTGCTGACCAGCCTCTCCTGCCCTCCTTGTCCCAGATGCATGGTTCCTCCAGAGGCACAGCTCACCTGCAGTTTGCCTTTTCCTCCCACAGTCAGCAAAACAGTGGCACTTGGACACCTGGTAGGTGAGTTGTCCAGCTAAAAGCCTCTCCATGAGCATCTTAAAATCTACTGACCCAGGCAGTGAGTCACAGGAGCAAAATCAAAGAATCACAGATTCATTGAATGGTTTGGGTTGGTAAGGACTTGAAAGATCATCCAGTCCCACCCCCTGCCACAGGCAGGGACACTTTCCACTGTCCCAGGTTGCTCCACGCCCTGTCCAACCTGGCCTTGGACACTTCCAGGGATCCAGGGGCAGCCACAGCTTCTCTGGGAAACCTGTGCCAGGACCTCCCCACCCTCACAGGGAATTCCTTCCCAATATCCTGTCTATCCCTGCCCTCTGGCAGTGGGAAGCCATTCCCCCTTGTCCAGTCACTCCATGGAAAAGGGCCAAATGAACCTCCAAAAGATTGACCTTCATCAGAGATTTGCTCTGCCTTAGTAAGTCTGTCTTGGTCACTTGAAAAGCTCAGTAATGTTACATATTCCTCCCTGTGACTTTCAAGAAGAGATGCTTCCATAGGGAGCCAGAAGATCCTTACATAAGCAGGTATTTATGCATATATTTATGTGCATATATCTGTACATAAATGTACATATATAACTCATAGTAAGTGTATGATCTAAAACATGTCAACAACCAAAATGCTTTTGATTCCCTGTGAGTCCTCCTAAAACACAGGGAATTCTTTACAAGGAGAGGGTAGCTGCAGATCCTGTTTCAATAATTTCTGTTGTGTGTGTGCTGTACCCAGAGCAGGGGTGAGGAAAGAGCTGGGGAGCTCAGCGTCACGACAGCCGAATATCTGTCCTCGCCATCGCAGCTGCTGAAGCGTGACGCAGCAGCCACAGCACCTTCCCCACGCTGCTGGTGACCTGCCTGCCAGGATCATAGTAAAAACAAAAAACAAACCCAAACCACAGCGCTCGGTGATGTTGTCTTAATACTCAACTTTTTTGGCATATTGTCCAGAGCTATGGGTTCATCCACCCCCTACACACCCAGCTAGGAGGGAATCACTGGTAAAACAAACCTCCTGTGTGATTAAATAACCTTGTAACTAAAGTTTGTGTTTATTCAGTGCAGTTTTTGACAGCAAACCCATTTACGCAGGTTGTGGAGGTCTATGACTGCTCGTTCCTCACTTTAATGGCCAGGCACGGACAATGTCTGTGATGAGTGAATAAAAGCATCATGTAAGCGCCTGATCACAAACACTTTCTGGGATAAATTAAATCCTGGGTTTATATTTGCCCTAACCTGTCTAGCTCATAACCAAGAAGTACTGCTTTAAATGTGCTTTTGATTAATGAAACCGAAATTATCCCTGGAATCAGGGATATCGCCCACAATTTAGTCACAAATTAAACTATGGGGAATTCTGTTTAAACAAAAGAGAACGGTTGAACCCTGAAGCAGGTGGGCCAGAGACGATATCCTGGGCAACCAGCTCTGGCTGACTCTGCCTTGAGCTGCAGGGGAGTTGCTCTGGGCAGCCTCCACTGGCCCTTCCCAGCCTCAGCTTCTCTTGATCTGTGAATCTTGTCAACATTTCTAAAGCTGAGTGTGCCTTGTACTGTGAAACAGAGCCTCAAACTCCCTTTGTTGCACTGCATCTCCTAAACAAAATGGATCAAAGAATCCTCCTCCTCTTCTCCTCTGTTGCAGTTGTGATTATTAAAGTGGCACTGCTGGGTTAGCAGTTGGACTCAATCTCCTTAGAGGTATTTTCCACCCTTAAATGGTTCCATGATTCTATAACTCTGTCTGCTGTTTTCGCAGCTGCCCTGCTTAAGCGCTCCTCTGGATCAGCTGATAAACCACAACCAAACTCTCTTTTCTCTTCCAGGGGCTTCTCCACCTCCCTGCTGGCAGACAAAGCATGCAGGGACCTGGGACAGGAGCGTCTTTACTGAGACAGGACCTGGCTTTGCAGAGTTCTGCTCAGAGCTGGGAGATGAGCTGGGATGATGCCTAGTAACACAACTTGTGCCAAAGTTTCAGCCAGCAGACAGCTTTTTGTTCATATCACAGCAAGAAGCAACAGCCCTGAACATCTAAACTTCATGTCCGTAGCAATCTTTCCAGCATCTTCATTTTTCATACCAGTGCGTGGTTTTTGTGGTCATTCCTTACTATTCATATAGTCAGAGATTCTTCCTAAGTTTCTGATCCCTCCAGCTCTGACAATTGCAGTGTCTTCCTCTCCACAAGATGCAAACTAACCCCACTTTGATCTCAAATGTCACCTCTGAGGTCATCCCTCCCTCCCAGCTTGCTCCATGCCTGTCTTCCAGTCATCCAGCTACTTCCCCCTTTGCTATTGCAACAACTCTGACACAAGCCCCCTCTTTCAAAGCTTTCCCTATCTGTCCAGCTTATTAATCCTCTCTTAGCTGTGCTGCCCTCCCCCTCTCCAGCTCTCCCCTCCGCTCTGCATGGTGTTTTCCAGCGTTTGTGGCCCAGTCACATGCGGCGCTTGGGAAGGTCATATGATGGGTAGGGGCTGCTGGGCAAGGCTGCGGCAGGGGGCCCCTAAAGGTAGCTCACCTCCAGTTCCCACCGCGCCCCTCCGCCATCAGCTGCTCCGTGACTCACTCAGGTGCTGGACCTGCATCCTGCGTGGGCACGGAAGGGGAGGCACAGGGAGTTGCACAAGGATGGTTCCATTCAGGGAGCTGATTAGTGGGATGGGTCCTGCAGCCATATCCCGGACTGGGGATTGCTGCTGCTACTGCTCCCCTGTCCTACCTGCCCAGCAGAGCTCTGCTTAGAAGATGCCACCCTTGCTCTGTGAAGTATATTATAGAATGGAATCCCAGAGTGATTTGGGTAGGAAGGGATCTTAAAAATCCTCTCATTCTACCCCCCCTGCCATGGGCAGGGACACCTTCTGCTATCTGAGGTTGCTCCAACCTAGCCTTGGACACTGCCAGGGAGCCAGGGGCAGCCACAGCTGCTCTGGACACCCTGTACCAGGAGCTCACCACCCTCACAGCCCGGAATTCCTTCCCACTATCCCATCTAACCCTGCTCTCTGGCACTGGGAAGCCATTCCCTGTGTCCTGTCCCTCCATGCCTTGTCCCAGTCCCTCTCCAGCGCTCCTGGAGCCCCGTTAGGCACTGGCAGGGGCTCTGAGCTCTCCCTGGAGCCTTCTCTTGTGCAGGGGAACACCCCCAGCTCTCCCAGCCTGGCTCCAGAGCAGAGGGGCTCCAGCCCTGGGAGCATCTCCGTGGCCGCCTCTGGGCTGGCTCCAGCAGCTCCAGGTCCTTGTGCTGTTGGAGCCCAGGGCTGGAGGCAGCTCTGCAGGTGGGGTCTCACCTGAGCGGGGCAGAGGGGCAGAATCCCCCACCTTGACCTGCCTGTCAGCGCTGCTGGAGATGCAGCCCAGGGAGTACCTGACCTGTACAGAGAAGCCCTTTTGTTTTTCCCCTGCTCTCACTGCAGTCTTTCTGCCTGTCTGGCCTTGGACTGGGAACTCCTGGGGTGAGTGTCAGCAGCATCTGTACATTACAGACAGGAACATGAGTGCAAGGCACATGCCCCAAACTCTTCTTAATTACAGAGCCTTTGATTCTTCCTAATAAGATCCACACACTCAATAAACAGAATAAATGGGAGAAGGTAGGCAATTAGGAATAAATGGCCAGAGGGTGAAACAGTGCCTGATGAGGACCAGCATCCCATCATCCCATTGCACACTCTGCAAATAGATGTGGTAGATGTCCTTTTCATGGAGACATTAAGTAATAAGACTGGATTCAGGGATGGGATAACTAATGAGTTCTCAAAGCAAAATATGCAACCTGGTGAAAACTGAACTGAGCAATACTGTTGGTGTAAGTAAAGCCAACATCTGAGAAAAGCAGGAGACTCCCTGTATTTCCTAGGGTGACTTGAGGCTTCCCCCTATCTCAGGCAGATCCCAGCTCTACGCTCTGCATGGATTGGAGAAGACAAATGGTTCAAAGGGAAGGGTAAAGGAAGAGTGTGGTGCCAGAGAGCAAATGATACTGACCTTGATGATACACATCAGCATCTTGTGCAGCTTATTCCTGTCCTCAAGCTGTTTGTCACCCTTTTTCTGGAACACAAAAGCTAGTGCGTACAGTCTATGTTTGTGGTTTAAAATACAATTCCTCTTCAGTGTGTGATTCACAGTGAAATACTGCCAAAGAGTCTCCTAAACACCAGCTGAATCAGCAATCAGGACCAGAAATAGATGAAGAACTTGTGTGAGCTGACACAACAACCTCCCAGGAATAAACAATTACCTGAGATTTGCAACCATAAAGCTTGGGTACAAATTAACAATAATGGTAAGAACTAACATATGTTTTTACAGGGCTTTGCTAAAGTAAGTAACAAATTAATTTGTTTTAATAAAAAACTAATTTTCTTTCCAGTAGGCACTGGAAGTCATGTGGCATGCTCAGAGTTTCATAGGTCTGGTGTCCATCCAGATTTACAGGATCAGTTTTGAAAGCCTGAGATGGATTTAAAGTGGATTTAGGAGTACTGAAAATTAATAATAGAGTAATAGAAAGAGTTTGGATGTAAGTTACCTTAAAGATCTATCTGTTTCCAAAGCCCCTGCTGTGTGCAGGAGCACCTTCCACTAGATGAGGTTCCTCCAAGCCCTTTCCAGCCTGGCTCCAAACAACTGGTTTGGGAGTTAGTCTGTAGAGTTTTCAGAAAAGAAGGAGATGTCAGCTTACTCAGTATTCTGCCAAAATGCCGAACTCCAAGATTTTTTCCCTGCTAATTACTAGAAATAATCCCAAAGCAGGAGCTCTGCCCGGTCCAACAGACCCATCTCAGTGGGCAGGAGAGCCACCACCTGCTCTGCCAGTTCTTACAGTCTCCGCTCGAGCTGCAGCCCAGCTGAGTGTTGGGTACACCTCTCTGGTGGTGCTACCACATCCACTCCACACTCAGGCCAAACATTCCTGCAGATTTGAAGAAAAAGCATTTGGATAAGGATATGCACTCTAAAGCAATCCGTAAAGCAAACAACTGCCCTACCAACTCCTCTCTGGGCTCTCTAGCAGCCCCAGGCTCCTCTTACAAAAAAGACAGGGGAGCAGCCTGTCTAATACTAATACTTTTTTAGTATTTTCTCTTTGCTGGATGCAGGAGACTTAAAGCAGAAGCTCTGTTGAGGCCTCACTATCCATCAGCTGAAGGATCAGGTAATCACAAACTTCAGAGATGTTTCTCCAATCCCACCAAAACAGGACCTCAGAAAGGAGCAGAAGCAAATATCCCTCTGGCCACCCACAACACCTCTGCACAGCCAGTGGGCTTGGCTCCAAGTCCAGGTTCAAGCCCAGACATGCTCAGCATTTATCCAGCTTGGACGGAAAAGTGAATTTTGCGTAAAAGCATAAGAAGAGAGAAAATACACGTCATTCCTCGGCACAGACCTAAAGGCATCCTTGTCTGCAGCGTGGATGGAGCAGGCCCACCACACACCACCAGGCCTTGTCTGACACAAAGCAGCCGAGCAGCCTGGATCCGTCTCACGGACCACGAGACATGCTGGGAATGACAAGCTGAATTCCGCTTGTCTGCTTGGGCACAGCGAACAGGCATCAGGACACACGGAGCTCTCTCTGGCTTCCAGCCTGAGCTCCTGCACAGCCCTGCTGGGGCTAAAGGAGGGCAAGTCTCACAGCAACCCAAGGGCTCATGCAAGACATGGGCAGGGGTGAAAGGAAATAAAAACCATCATAAAAATCATTCCTGTTGCTCACACATGTCCGGGAAAATGGCAGGAGTTTGAAGAAGGAAGAAGAATTTTGTCCGTGGTGAAGGGTGGTCCAGAGGCAGGACCGGGGTCCTGCCATGGTGGGGGGACAGCCAGCAGGGATCAAAGCCTCCTGGAAACCTCCCAGTGGATGGCGATGCCTGGAGACAGGTACAAACTGTAACCCTGTGTGACAACGTTCACAAGAATTAGCATTTCGCAGGAATGCGGGGATTTATTCTTCAAGGCCCACCATATCCGCCAGCACTACAGCCCAAACACTGCACCAACAGAGCATGTGTTTGATAAGAACCCAGGAACAGATGCCAGCGGATTTAATGTGGGACAGGAGGCCCATTGCAGGTTTGCAGACTGCTGGCAGGGTCAGCTGTAAATATTCCCTCACAATCAAAGGCATTCATCTAAGGATTACATGCTGGGGGCTTTGTGGTAAAGTAAATTTGCAACTAACAGGACCATTAATAGTCAGACAGTTTAGTGGGCTCACTGGCTGCCATTTATTTTCCCCCCAGTCATTTTTACTACATCTAAATACCATGGGGATGTGGGGCTTGAATGAGGTGGCTTAAGAAATCAGCTTAGAAGGAGTAGGAGAAGGGGTTACCTCCAACAAAGAGAGCTCAATGGGGATCGAACAGGGATATCAATAGTGGGTAAGACCACTGAAGCATGTGAGCTGATTTCATAACCTGGTGGAGATTAGCCTCTTCTGTAAGCAAACAAACCTACACAGAGGTATGAAGTATTGGTCCTATAAAGCATGTTCATAGAGGATATGTATTTGAAAGGCTGAGGAGGGGAGGCAAAACTTTGCGGGGTGAGGAGTGGCTGTGAAACAAGGACACCACGGCCTGTTTTCACCCCTATTTGACACCCAGAACAAAAACATCCAGAGCAGAAACTGTGCCACAGAAATGGTATGTCCCCTCTCTGCAGCAAGCGCTAAGCATAAAATAATTGTGGTGTGATGGGCTGATGACAAACCAAGTTCCTGGACTGAGCAGGCACAGGGTGATACAAGGATTAACCCAGGATGATATTTCACTGGAGAGCTGCCTCTCCAGGACCACAGACCCCTTGAGGTGCAGTCAGCTCTGCACCCCCATCTGACGTGGGGGTCCTCCCCAGGCCTTTACCCCTGCTCAGCACACCCCGAGGCTGCTGCCATCCGAGCAGCCCTTCCCTCTCTCAGCTTGTTCTCTGCCTCTCCTCCTCCATCATCTCAGAAACAAACTAGGCAGAAGGAGTCATGCAGGAAACTAGCATCAATTCCATTGGATTCTACTCCTTGTGTTTTGTAATTGAAATAGTAACTGTTTTATAACTAAAAAAAACAGAGAGAGAGAGAGTCCCTTTCTCTTCTCTCCTCCTCCTACCCTGTGAATCCTACTCCCTCTTTCATTGGAGAAAGGAAGAACCAGGCAGGAAGAATGGAGAGTGGGTAAAACACTCTCAGGTTTCTAAATGCACTCCCTGACACTGAATATGTGACCTAAAGCCATGACATCACTCTTCAGGTTATTCAAATGAGAAATTCTTAATAGGAGCATCTTTACCTCTGGTTGGTATGCCGTTGTTTTCAGTAACCAGCACCTCACAAGCCCAAGAGCCACAATTTTTCCCTGACGGGAGTGGCCAAGTGTTCCACTTGTGCCTTCCCAGCGATGTGAACACAACGGGATGCAATCTTAGCCACAGGAATACTGTGCAAATCTCTCCTGCAGCCACTCACATCAGCAGTCACACCCTGTCCTGGGCTGCAAAACTCTATCTCTGCTGCTCTTTCCATGGCAGGTCACCCATGGGAGGATGAGGGATGCAATGTTGGCAGTGCTGTTCATGCAAAAGGCTGCTGTTAGTTTTCCTTTTTATCTCCAGAACCGCTCACACCAGAATTACTCTACCTCTACAGGTTTTTAAAGAGGTGGTGTGATGATGAAGGGTTTTCCCTTTCCCTTTAATGCTCAGCTCTTTGATGGTGTGGCCATTTCTGCAAGGAAAGCAGGTGTCTACATGCTAATTTTAAAGATGGGGAAAAGAGGCATTAATGACAATTATTTTGCACAAGTCTTCTGATTTCAGTCTCCTTGAAGTCCTTTCTGTCAGGGATGCTGAACTCCTGCAGAAGACGCTGACCATAACCCAGGTTTGAGATGCTCTTCTTGTGTAGAAACAGCGTTGAAAGTGTCTCCTTGATGGATGCACGGGTGTGGAAACCTCTCAAATTAAATGCTGCTGCTGTAAAACCTGTCTAGTCCTTCCCTGAGAGCACCAGCAGACTCCAGACCTTTAAATATTTGGGCTTCTTAATTTGCATATCATACTAATTTTAGCTTTTTGCAACCAAAAGAAGTTTGACTCCTCTCATGTACCTTCTACCTCCACATTTCATGACTCTGCTCTGACTCACCATGTCTGGTGCTGAAGAAGAAACCAGACCCAGCTACCCAGCACCCACCTGCAAAGAGCTTGTGACTACAGCTGAGTGGAACATTTTTCTATTTCCTATAAAAACGCTCATGATTTCAAAAACATTCCTCTTCTGCTTTTGGACTGAATTGAGACCTTTAGGAAATCACGTAGGAATGGAGCCAGGGAGAGGGGAAGAAAGCCAGAGAGACGCCTCCAAGAGCAGCCACTATCTCTGCGGGCTTTGCCCCCCTCACACCAGCTGCTGAGGGAAAGCCTCCAACATCCCTACAGGTGTGGTAACTCTCCAGCTTCCCTGTCTTTTAAGGTGGATTACTATCCATTTTACCCTGGTTTATTATTTATTACTTACTACAATATCCAGAAATTCCATCTGGGAGCCATGAAATCTTTCCCAGTGAAAAACTAATCAAAACTAGGAATTTTTCCTTAGAATTATTTGGCTTAACGAACTGCTATTTTCCAAGCAGCTCTGGGTGGGAGCCTCCTTCCCCCCAGGCCACGAAGGTTACAGAGAGGTCAGTGCTGAGCCACTCTCTGTGAGTTGATACGATGCCCATCACATCAGACCCTGAGCATCTCCCCGGATGATCATCACCTTTCGGCCAACGCAGCCGGGAATTGTTTGGATGCACTTTTTCCTTGCTGTTGCTAAGCTATTCTCACGGCTACTGTCATTCTTGGAAGTCCGAGGCAAAGACCAGGATTCCCCTCCCAGAGCCTGGAATTGCACAGACAAAAGCAGGAGCTTTACAATAGCAAGAGACAACAGAAGGAGAATGAGAAGATGTTGTGGTTAAACCACGATAATGTCATGGTGGTCAGCAGTCTGGAAGGGGTTTGTTGGCACCAGAAGTTTTTTAAATGATGAGGTGTTTGGTGATGAGGCTTGGCTGATTCATTTCCTGTAGGAGTAAGTCCAGTAGTGGACAGCTGCTGAGAAATCTAGGTCCTTTTTTTTAAGGTCAGTGCTGTCAGGATGCTGCTCCTTGAGAGGGACCACACAGCTGCAGAGGAGAGGGTGCAACGTCAGGAAATTCTGCTCAATCCCATGCTGCCTGAGGAGCATGAGCATCATCTCCAGCCTCTGGAAACAGGACATGCTTGAGGAGATCCCAGAACATGTATTCATCCTGCAGAGTCAGAAATTACGAGGTCCTAGGAATGATCCCTAAAGAGGAGAGGAGCAGCAGTTCCCAGTCACAACCTGTCACACATAAGAGAGCTATGAGGAAATTAGAATAGAATAGAATAGAATAGAATAGAATAGAATAGAATAGTTCAGTTGGAAGTGACCTACAATGACCATCTAGTCCAACTGCCAATCCACACAGAGTCAGGAGGTGTCTGGGCTGAGCAAGGCTCACAGAGATGTGGGGTACAAACTGAGTACCCTGAGAAAGCACTGCCAGAAAGTCAGATTAATTCTCTGCATTTGTATCTACTGGTGAGGGCTAAAGCAAATCCTGTGCGTGATTTTGCATGATGTCCCTTTTCCTTCCTTCCTTCCTTCCTTCCTTCCTTCCTTCCTTCCTTCCTTCCTTCCTTCCTTCCTTCCTTCCTTCCTTCCTTCCTTCCTTCCTTCCGCACCTTCCGCACCTTCCGCACCTTCCGCACCTTCCGCACCTTCCGCACCTTCCTTCCGCACCTTCCTTCCGCACCTTCCTCTCCTCCCCTTTCATCATACCCCACTGCCATATGTTTATACAACAAAATCAGGGACTTACAAAACAATTTCCATGCCAAGCACACAATTTTCTAATAAAACTTCTAAAGTTTTTGCAGACTTGTCTTTCCTTTTGACCATGAGCATCTACAAATCCTGGGTTCTCCCTTCTCCTTAGGGGTGAGATACCACACTCCTCATCTTTGCCCATCATTTGCCTGCACCCTTTTCCTCTACCCACCACAGAGCCTGGTGCCTTCTCCTTGCTTTCTGCCGTGAGTTTGCAGAGAAAGAGGAGACACAGGGCTCAGGAAGAGGATGAAAAAGAGAGCAGGAAAATCATGTGTCCCCAGAGCATGATCTCTTCCTGCACAGTGTGGTGAGACAGCAGCAGTATAAAGTGAAATAACTTGTTATGGATCAATAACTGGTAAATATACAAGTAATAAAAAAGTGGAAACAAATGGTTAATTTTTGAGTTCAAAATTACTTATCGTATTGATAATGTACTGCAGAAGGTGGTGGGCTGCGAGTCAGGCAATGCGCTTCGGGAAGCGTCTTGTGCCCCTTAGGTCCAGAGGGCCCCAAGTGGCAGAGTTCTGGGGATTCCCACGGGTGGAGATGGAAAGCACAGACCCCACTGGCATGTGGGTCGGGGACCGCAGCATGAGGGGTCAGCAGCCGTGAGCCTCCCTCCCCAAACTCCTGCCGGTTCTCCACGCGGGGCTGCGTGTCCCCTGTGCCCCTCGGGGCGTCAGCGCCGGGGACTCCTCTGTGACCGCCAGCGCGGCGCGCGCGTGGCGCCTGGGCCCCGGTGGGCGCCGGCGCAGGGGACTCCTCTGGGGCTGCCACCAGCGTCCCTGCGTGTCCCCTGTGCCCCTCGGGGCGTCAGCGCCGGGGACTCCTCTGTGACACCCACCAAGGCCCCCGCGTGTCCCCTGTGCGCCTCGGGGTGTCAGCGCTGGGGACCCCTCTGTGGCCCCCACCAAGGCCCCCGCGTGTCCCCTGTGCCGCTGCGGGCGTCAGCGCTGGGGACTCCTCTGTGACACCCACCAAGGCCCCCGCGTGTCCCCTCTCCCCCTCCGGGTCCCAGCCCCGGGGACTCCTCTGTGACACCCACCAAGGCCCCCGCGTGTCCCCTCTCCCCCTCCGGGTCCCAGCCCCGGGGACTCCTCTGTGACACCCACCAAGGCCCCCGCGTGTCCCCTCTCCCCCTCCGGGTCCCAGCCCCGGGGACTCCTCTGTGACACCCACCAAGGCCCCCGCGTGTCCCCTCTCCCCCTCCGGGTCCCAGCCCCGGGGACTCCTCTGTGACACCCACCAAGGCCCCCGCGTGTCCCCTCTCCCCCTCCGGGTCCCAGCCCCGGGGACTCCTCTGTGACACCCACCAAGGCCCCCGCGTGTCCCCTCTCCCCCTCCGGGTCCCAGCCCCGGGGACTCCTCTGTGACACCCACCAAGGCCCCCGCGTGTCCCCTGGGCCCCTCGGGGTGTCAGCGCTGGGGACCCCCGGGGACCCCCCCACGAGGGGCGTGGCCTCCCATTCATGCGGTGAGTGACGTCACGGAAGGCGTGACCAATGGCAGCGGCGGGCTGGCCCCGCCCCATGGTGCCACTCTTAAAGCGGCGCCGCCGCCGCCGCGCGTCCGTCCGAGCGTGTGTCCATCCATTCACCCCTTCCCGGCTCCAGCCCTCCGTCCGGCCGTCCTCCCGAGCCATGAGGAGGCTCTTCCTCCTGCTGTGCAGCGCCGTGTCCTGCTGCATCGCGGCGCGGGGCGCGGAGGCGGCGCTGCCGGCAGCAGGAGGTGGGTGAGCGCGGTCCCACGCGGGACTGGGGGAGCCGCGGAGCGGGTTCGTCCCCTCCCGGGGCAGGCGGGTTCGGAGGCGCTTTGCTGACCCTTCTCTCCCGCTGGCTCGCAGATGGCAGCGCGGAGCGTGTGCCGGCACAGAAGGCGCGGGTGAAGTTCGGTCTCCGCTCCTCGCCGGACGCCGGTGAGGATGGTTGCACGCTCGCCATCGGCCAGCACCAGTGCCTGGAGGACTGCAAGTTCAACGTGACAGCTAAAACCTTCTTCATCATTCACGGCTGGACGGTAAGTGTGAAGAATCCTGGGCAACGCTTAGTCTGCCCCCTCAGAGAGAGCAAACTGCCCTGCAAATGGGCTGTGTCTCCAGAATATTTATTTTCAGGAATTTCTGTGGCTACTTCATCTCAGAAGGTATTCAAGGCCGGGTTGGATGGCACTTTGAACAACCTGGTCTAGTGGAAGATGTCTCTGTCCGTGCTAGGGGAGTTCAAACTAGATGATCTTTAAGGTCCTTTCCTACCCAAACCATTCCAGAAGTCTATGAATATAGGAATCTGGGGAAACTTTTCATGTTCTGAGCACAACGGTCTCATAAAAGCTGCACCTCTATTGAGATCTTTGGAGGAAAATGTTCTGTGTCAGGCTTAGAAACTCTGAAATCACCCAACTCATTCATAACTGCTCAAGATCTGTTCATAGCTGTATAATGTGAACATGGCACTAAAATCCAACTGACTGACCACTGTGAGTGTGACACTTGACTTGACAGGCACGTGTATAAACCTTCTGTAATTGTAGCTGAGTGCCCAGCCCTGACGTCTACTATGTGGTCTCCTTGATAAAGAAACAAGAGGGCACACAGACTTTATCAAGCTTTTTAATTCTGCATTTGATGCACCCGAGTGTGTGGCACGAGAGGACTTATCAGCTCTGCCAGGGTTTATGCAAACCACAGTGCCAGGTCTGGCAAATAATTTTGCAATCCATCAGAATTTCTGAAACTCTTGAGAAAAAGTGCGATAAGGTGGCAATGTAACGAATGCCTCTCCCTCCTGCCCTGAAAGGCAAGTGGGTAATTACAGCCAGAGTCTCTCAAAACCTGTTTTTCTTACTCCATTGCATGCATGCTCTTGCTGCATTGCTGAGAGGTAGTGGGGCTTGCAGAGGAGCAGCATGCAGCTGGAACAGAATGTGTGAATGACATGCAAATAACATGACTGTGGATGTGTCATCTTGGTCCTTCGAGCTGGAAACTGACACCTGAATCTCTTTCTAGATGAGTGGCATGTTCGAAACCTGGCTTGACAGCTTGGTGTCCGCTCTGCAGGAGAGGGAGAAGGATGCCAACGTGGTCGTGGTGGACTGGCTCTCTCTTGCCCACCAGCTCTACACCGACGCCGTGAACAACACTCAGATTGTTGGAAAAACCATAGCCAGGCTGCTTGACTGGTTACAGGTAGTGCAAGCTAAGAGCAGCCTCTGTTGTAATGCTTGGTGAGGGACTGTTGCACAAGCTTGCAGAGAGCTCACCAGCTCCAAGGCTCACCAGTGGGCCAGGCTCTGCTGTAACGCCCAGCCCGGGGCTTGGCCAGGTGATGGCTCGTAGCTGCAGTGCTGCTGCCCTGCCCGCCTGGGAGATGCTGCCTTGCAGTGTGCTTGGCTCAGTGGTGCTGAAGTGCAGTTCGGATTTGGGAGCGCTGCCTGAGCAATGTGGGCTCGGGAGCTGGGCGTTCAGAGCCAGCACTGGCCTGGCAGGAGGGCGGGGAAGGAGAAGGAGAGGTCCATGGTGCTGCACTTGGCACCCGAGGCCATGGCCAGTGCTGAGTCTGCTGGCAGCTCCCAGGGGAAAGTTTTATTCTTCATGATAAAGAATATGATACCTGAGGCTGGATCATGGGTAATCCACAGGTGCTATCCAAACCGTACCACTTGTCTTGAAAAAATACAAAATGAAGTGTACTTATGTGCCCCCTCAGTCCAGTCTCTTCTAGGAACTGGACTTTATATTCCTGCAGACAGAAGCAGCACCAGATGCCCTGAAAGACAGGGGACCAAACTCTCATCTTTTCTTTTCCTTGCAGGAAGACCCCCTCTTCAAGCTTGAGAATGTCCACCTGATTGGGTACAGCCTGGGCGCCCACGTGGCTGGCTTTGCTGGTAACCATGTCCATGGCACTATAGGCAGAATTACAGGCAAGTGGCTTTTTAAGCAGTCTGTCCTTCCTGGCAGTGAGTTTCCCCAAAGAGGCTCGTTTCCTGTTTTGCTACAATGTTGGTTTGGTGTTATTCCTCCAGAAATGATAAGTTCTCTACTTGTGGCAGCAGTAGAAAGCACAGGTCTCTTCACATCAGTTATAGCAGGACTTCAGTGAAAAAAACTTACCCAGGACAAACTGGTCCTGGGTTTATTTTAATTTAAATGTGGGTTTGAAACAAGTCCAGCTCAAGCTCTTACTATCCAAATGCTATTCCTCTGAATTATAGTGTTTTTGTAATTATAGCTCATAAACTAATGGAAGTGAGAGCTATTGGGTGCTGTTTCTCCTACAGGAGGTCTGATTTAAAAAAAAAAAATCGAACAACTCTAACCCCTTATTCTGGAAATATCTGAAGAGTTTGCTTCCAGCTCCAGAGGAAAGCTGATTTCAACATGTGAGAACTTAGGGCATAGTACAAAGGGTTGCATTAAGCATTTAAATGTGACATTGGCAGTGAGAATTCCACAGAGCCTAGCAATAAATGTCTGTATTTAGTTAATCAGGAAAAAAAAATCACCTAACAGTCAAGTTGTAGAAACGCTCTTGAGTGCAGCTTCACGTTGGGGGTGAGGCTCAGGGTTTAAAAGAGCATCTCAAACCCATCCTGGGAGCTCAGATGCAGGGATTTCCTGGCTGCTGCTTAAACTCTGTTAGTCCCTCCATATGTGCAGTCTGAAAACAGACTAAATGTCACCGAGGCAGCTTTGGCTGCCAGCTGTCCCTGGGGTGTTAAACCTCTTCTGGTGTTTGGAGCTGCCTCATCTTTTCACCATGACCTCGTGAAGGCTCTTTGCTGCCAACAGGCAATTTGATCATGGTGCTACCATTGGGTCATGTTGCCCCAGAAGTGAAGCAGTGCATTTTTATTTGTTCCCTCAGTGAGCCTGTGGTGAAGACATCTTGGTGGATAGCACCAGCAATGAGTCTGGGACTGTGTGTGTATCAGCTGGTGAGGAGACCTGCCAGCAGCAGGCTTCTGGATAGATTCTGTATGAAGTAGCCCAGTTTCTTACCTGGCCCCTTGTGTTCTCTCTCTGGCTCCAGGCTTGGATCCTGCTGGCCCCATGTTTGAAGGAGTGGACCCCAGCAGGCGCCTCTCCCCCGACGACGCCAACTTTGTGGATGTCCTTCACACCTACACCAGGGAAACACTGGGTGTTAGCATTGGGATCCAGATGCCTGTGGGCCACATTGACATCTACCCAAATGGGGGGGACTTCCAGCCTGGCTGTGGCCTAAGTGATGTCTTAGGAGCCATTGCCTATGGGAGTAAGTTCTCTTTACCTTTTGCCTCTGGTTAGTGTAAACTTCTCACAAACAGGCTTGGGTTGATGCTGGGGGATGATCTTTTTTATAAAAGCAAGAAAACCATTTTTTGCCTTCTAAACTGTCTGTGCTACTGGAAATAGTTGCTAGAAACTATACCTGCTTTTAAGTCTGAAGCACATTCTCACTCCAACACCTGATCATAATCTGTGGTCTTCTTATGCTGGGACTAGGATCCTCTTAAAGTTCTTATGGTAGGGACTAAGCGAGCATTTCCCACCAACCTCGTGAATTGCTGCTATTGGAAAACTGTTCAAGTTTGGCCACGCTCAGCTCATGTGGGGCTGCAGAAAGGTATAGGTCACTTTATCTTATGGGCTGCTGGGGTGACAACTGCTTAAACCAAGTGTATCCCTTGCAACTCTGCCTCTCTAGCAATTGGTGAAGTTGTGAAATGTGAGCACGAGCGGTCTGTGCACCTCTTCGTGGACTCCCTGGTGAACCAGGACAAGCAGAGCTTCGCGTTTCAGTGCACCGATTCCAGTCGCTTCAAGAAGGGCATCTGCCTGAGCTGCCGCAAGAACCGCTGCAGTGGCATCGGCTACAACGCCCGCAGGATACGGCACAAGAGGAACAGCAAGATGTACCTGAAAACCAGGGCTGACATGCCCTTCAAAGGTAAGCTTCCCCTCCCAGGAGGAGCACGGCCTCCCTGTGGGAGCAGCCTCCCAGAGTGGGTGTTGGGAAGGGTGCAGAGGCGGTGGAGCGGCATCGCCCCAAAGCCGCGCAGCTCCAGGCGTCGGTGTTCCACGGCTGCACTGCTGTCCTGTGGCATTTCTGTGCTCCTTCCTCCTTGTGGAATCAACCCACTGCAACACTCTGCCTTTTGAGCAGGACTGCGATTCACCTGCCATGCTTGCAAAACTCAACCTGAGAGCAGTGCAAGGTCTGGGGAGCCGTCCCCAGAGTGGACCTGCTGCTGTTGTTGTGTAAAACTCAAATTTGTAATCAGTAAGGGCAAGACAAAGTGATCAGTGCTGTCTCACTAACGGAAGGGTCAGGTCTTTGCTAGCCAACACTATTTCACACAGAGCACTGCTGAGCAGTGTTTCCTTCAGCACAGTTGGTTCCATCTCTGCTCTCCCCTTTCTCTCCAGTCTACCACTACCAGATGAAAATGCATGTCTTCAGCTATAAAGGCTTGGGAGAGGTTGATCCCACCTTCTCTGTCACCCTCCATGGCACCAATGGAGACTCCAAGCCTCTCTCTTTAGAAATGTAAGTAGTCTGCCTTTTGTGTTTTTACCTGAGTAAGAAGGCCACAGGGACTACACAGGATGGCAGCATTCTTTTTCCTCTGATAACACCGGCATTGCATCCCAGCCTAACAGACACACTTCATCACCTTTCAAGAAAGCTTTTCATTTGGTAGCTTAATTATAATGTATTAGTGGACAAATTGAGGACATTTTAATGTGCCTGGTCCTCTACATGTTAGCCGTCACGGCTCATTGCTTTTTTGTGTGTGTTTTTTTTTGTTCGGGTGGTTGGTTGGTTTGCTTTTCCCCTCTACCATTTGGACGTAGTCTGAAATGTCTCTGGAGGCACTGCTGACCTCCTTTAGCCTCTCCCAAAAGAAAGACCAGGCATGAAACCCACCTCTAAGCTGTGGAAGGATGGCCAAGCTTAGTACACAGCACGTTGCATGGAACCAGCTCTCTGAGCTCGCGTCGGTGTAATCAGTAATTAACTGGTGACAGTTGAACGTGCAGCACTTGATAAGCTGCAAGGGCTCTGTTAAACTCCTGGCACGGAACAAAGGAGCACCTGGCATGTTTCCATAAGGAAAAAATGCCAAGTCTCTGCCTCTCTTTCAGGCTTGATCTAATTGGCCTAAATGCTACGAACACCTTCCTGGTGTATACTGAGGAGGACATGGGTGAACTTCTGAAAATAAAGCTCACCTGGGAGGGCACGTCTCAGTCATGGTATGATCTGTGGAAGGAGCTGAGGAGCTACTGGTACAGGCCCATGAATTCCTCCCAGGAGCTGCACATCAGACGAATACGTGTGAAATCTGGGGAAACACAACAGAGGTAATAATTGTGCTAGGCTGCTTGTGAACTGATGTGAAACTTCAACCCAGAAACGAGAAAAAACAACCTGGTGTTTTGAATGTGTTTGGTATCCTGAGCTGCCTTTCATTTTTAGTGTTACCAGCTAATGCTCCCTCGTGGTGTAGGAGAGCAGGTTACTGTCCAGCACGAGGCTGCAGAGAGGCTTTAAGCAAAACTGGTCACCACAGAGCTGATCTGGGGCATTCTTTTCCTTTATTTTGATACTGTGGCATCCCCTGGGGACTAAATTAACCTGCTTCAAGGTGGTTTAGATCACACCTGAAGCATTAAAATACTGAGCACCAAAAGTACTGAATCATGGGTGGTCATGGCTATTATTTACAAGCTTAATGTGCTGATTTGGCACAACCAGCAGGACCTAAAACTGCAACCAGTAACGTGGTGACACCAACCACTCAAGCACTGCATTGCTCCTTCTGGGATCTGGCAGTGGGGTTGGAACCAGGTGATTTTTTAAGGGCCTTTCCAAACCCACCCATATCCCTGGACCATAGAATTGACCATAGAACTCTAGTGAAAGATTCTCTCCTATGGCAGGGATGATTTTTAAGGTCCCATCCCACCTGAATAATTCTCTGATTCTATGATTCTCTGCAAATGAAAAGCTACCTGAGCATCTAAAAAGTAGTAAAACTGTCAAGCATGTAGCACGGCACTCCCACATCTTTTGTTAATGTTGTTCTGAAGCTAACCCAGATCTGTCAAAGAGCAGCAGTTGACATTGATAATTTCCCACGTTTCTCAGAGCTTTAAGAAAGCATCACCTGTCATCTGTAAGGTATTCTGCATCCTGGCTTCTATGAAACATAGGGGTAGTAGAAGCAAAGACCCCCAGTTAAAATATTGAAGTAGGAAATAAAACAGCCACTCAAGGGGATGATGATATATCCAGATGCGCTGTGGGATGGATGTCTAATCAAACAACTTGTCCTAGAATTAGCTGCAATCTGTATTACTTGTTAATTGTTGATCATGGAGACAGCAGGTACCTTGATTTCTGATTCCTCCTCCTCCTCCTAGGTTTGCTTTCTGTGTGGAGGACTCCCAGCTAACCAGTATATCTCCTGGCAAAGAGCTCTGGTTTGTGAAGTGCACAGAGGAATGGCAGAAAAGGTATGGAAATCAGTCAAGAGAAATTCTGTCTGATGCATGTGGCTTGGCTGAGATGAGTGGAACCTCCTCTTTTTTTTTTCAGACTCCTGAAACCTCTTTTTCTTTCGAAAAAGATAAGGAATTCTAGCCTAAGATCGATAGCTATCAGACTTAATTTTAATATGTGCCATATCTATTGCTAAGTAGGTGATATTATCCTCCCTTCTGACCTTGGATTGTCACCTTGTACCTTTACATGTTTACTGCCAAATGGGTGTATCTCAGTCCTTGCTCCTAACTGCGATAGGTGCTAAAGTGAGGTGCCACCAATGCCCCAGATCCGTGCAATAGTGGAAAGGTAGGTAAGAGGCATCTGTTAACTGCCCTGTAAAACAGGGGGAAGCTGGCAGGAGTGCAGGGCATTGCCTCAAAGATCATTTCAGTCTGGTAGAAGACATTGAGCTGCCAAGAAATCTCTTGGTTAGAGTCTGAGCTCAACTGCATGAGCAAGACACAGCTGAGGGCTTGCCGTGGTGTTACAGCCCTGCCTCCTACAGCTTCATCTCCAGGCCTGCTGATCTCCTCTGGTTCAGGAGAGTGCAAACTCTGCCACTGCCAAAGCATCTCAACCTTGCTTAACCTCTGGGGGACTTCCCAGACACATAGAACAATCCTCAGAGCATGACTTCCAGAAAGTCTGGTCCCGGCAGTGACAACCTGATTGCCTCAGATGCCTCCGGTCATGTTTTGAATGAATTCCTGTTCATTTGACTAAATGATACTTTCCTTTGGGTTCAGCCCAGCCTTTTGCCCTCTCTTAAATTTCAGTTTGTAGACTTGGAGCTTTGTCTCTTCTAATCCAGAGGACAAAGTGCTTGTTAGGGCTAGCAGAGCTCTGTGGAAGTCGAGCTTTGCACAGCCCTCCTGGGCAGCAGAGCTCAGCTCAGAAATGCGAGCTGGTCCCGTTCCAGGTTTGGCAGAAACCAGCAAGCTGTGCTATGCACGGTAGCAAACAATTCTGTGAATGCAACCCCTGTGCAAAAACTTGTTGCTCTGCCACAAGTCTCGAAAGATCAAGTAAACATTCCTGCAGGTACAATAAAAGGCTGTTTTGATATGCTTCTTGGTAACCCCCATAAAACAGAATTGCTGGCAGATGTGCCCTTCCTGCTTGCTCGTGCAGTGCAGCTTGTGCACGAGGCAGAGGAGCTGAGCTCAGCTCCAGCACACCATTTTGTCTAGGAAATGATCCTTCCTCTCAGAAATCATGAGTGATTACTTGCTGTTCAGCTCTCTGTTTCTGCCAAGTGAGTGCAATTTTATAGTTCCCTCTTTGGAGATTGAGCCTGCAAACATCTGTCCATCCCAAATGGAGCTGCACAGGCAGGATCTAGCTCAAGCCCTGTAATTTCTGCTTCCAGCCTGCATAATATCTGCTGCAGGCTCTCACTAAGTAGGTACTGGGCAAAGTGTGGCTCTGACAGAATAAAACATCAACCTGTGCTGTCCAAACCTGTTCTTGGCATTCCAGGAGTTCTTAGAAATTCTTAATTACTCCTCTTAACTTCTGCATTTAACTAGGTATCTTTTTTGCTCTCTGTTTTCCCCAGATCTGTCTCAAATCTCCTCTGAAGGCTTTCCTAAAGACTCACAACCAAGCAACCTAGATGCACGAAGACCACGCAGGTGGCAAGATGCTCTGGGAGAAACCTGACTTGGTAGCACTTCTAGAAACTAGCTCTTCAGGACAAAACATCTTGGATTGGATGCAAGAAACTGAGGAGCAATTGATGAACGGTGGTCCTAGACCTAGAATAACTAAAATTCCATTTTCCCTTTCCCAAGGAGCCTGGTTTGTACGTTTAACCTTACCTTGACCTGTTACACGCTGCATTTTCCCTTCCCTGCTCCCGTTAACCAGGACTATGGATGAGATCTTCACAGACTGAGACCTCAGCAATGATCTTCTGGTCTGCCTGCCAGTGGAGTTGAGAAGACATGACGATGCTAACTGCCCATCAGACAGTGGGTGACAGAGCTGCCAAGAACAAATTGGCACCTCGGGTAGGAGTTACCATGGTCCTGTAGCACTGTGGGCTGTGGGAACGTGAGACCAGCACAGGTCAGGGGTATGGGGTTGTCCAGGGAAGGGCTGGGGATAAGCACAATGCCACTTAACTTCAGGATGTCCTTTTCTTGCCTTAAAAATAATCCATTCTGATGCTGAAATGTCTACTTACCTGACATATGGCCTGATAAGAAGGCAGTCCTCCCTGTGCCTCGGGCAGGACACGGTGCAGGTGGTGGTGGTGGCAGCTGCTCCTCACTGCCTGGTCAGTGTCCGCACTGAGGCCGCCCAGTCTCACGTGTTTAAGTCCTTTTTAAGGGGCAAAGGGCAGCTGCCCTTGTACTGACCACAGGGATGGAGGAAGGCGATGCACCGTGCTGCCTCAGGAGAGCTTTGCACCACTCCTTTTAACTGCTGAGACTGTGTTCCCCTCTGCTCAGAAGCTGTTGTAGTACCAATGCATAATTAAGACCTTATTTTTGAGTAAAGTGCCAAACACTCTGCCCTCGTTGTCACAACACCCCAGTTGGATTCCCTGGTCCCAGGTGATCTTGGCTTTGCTTTGAGTTGGACAGACTCTACAGCTGTCCTGTTTGCTACAGCAGAGTGGACCTTGTCAGTTGGTGGAATAGGTTTTGTTTCGGTTGCTTGCTTTTTTCTTGTTTTTTGTTTTTATTTTTTTCCTAATTATTTCTTTCTGGAAGGAGAATTGGTATAACAACCCTTGAGCTTTTGGCATGCAGAAAGGCAATCTCAAAAATGGTGTTGCCATGTGGTGCACTGAGTTCTGAAGTCTTAGCAAGTCCTTCTGAGGCCTGCAAATCTCTTCAGTTTTTGTAGAGCTTCACTCCAACCAAAGCAAGCAAATTTGGGGATATTTTTTTTTTTCATGGTTTTATGCAAAGACTTCGGTAACTGAAGCCTTTGGTAAGTATCTGTGACTTGTTGCCATGCCATACTTAGAGAAGTTTCAAAGCCCTATTTGTATATTGTGATTTTTGTATGACTTAAAACATAATTTATTTCTCATATTGTATATATGTAAAGTTTTAAGCATTTTGGTTTTGAGTAACAGTTTTTATAAGCCTTGAGATCAAAAATAAAGGGCTTTGTAAAAATCAGTGAAGTCTTGTTATTGACCACAGAATCATTTAGGTTGGAAAGACCCTCCAAGAACATCGAATCCAACCTTGCCCCTAGCACTGCCAAGGCCACCACTGCCCCATGTCCCCAGGTGCCACACCCACACACCTCCAGGCATCGGGATTCCTCCACTGCTCTGGGCAGCTGTGCCAGGGCAACACCACCCTTTCCATGAAGAAATTTTCCCTAATTTCCAACCTAAACCTCGCCTGGCACAACTTGGGCCAGTTCCCTCTCCTTCTGTCCTTGTTCCCTGGCAGCAGAGCCTGACCAACCCCCCCAGCTGCCCCCTCCTGTCACGGAGTTGTGCAGAGCAATCTACCAAAAGCTTTGACATTCCTTCCAGAACAGCTGTCTGTGACTGTCTTGTTCCTCTCTGCAGGTCCCTGATACCTGCAGCCAGGTGCAGCACCCTCCTTCCTCCTCAAATCCGCTGTGTTGCCAAGGCCAGGCTGTTCTCTCCCTGCACCCGCCACCGAGGGCCTTCAGGAATGGGGCAAAGTCGCTCTGTATCGACACCTGCTCTATAGAGATGCCCCTCATAAAACATTAGGAGAGGGGGGACATGGAGATGCTCCCAGGGCTGGAGCCCCGCTGCTCTGGAGCCAGCCTGGGAGAGCTGGGGGTGTTCCCCTGCACAAGAGAAGGCTCTAGGGAGAGCGCAGAGCCCCTGCCAGTGCCTAAAGGGGCTCCAGGAGAGCTAGAGAGGGACTGGGACAAGGCATGGAGGGACAGGACACAGGGAATGGCTTCCCAGTGCGAGGGGGCAGGGTTAGATGGGATATTGGGACGGAATTCCTGGCTGTGAGGGTGGGCAGGCCCCGGCACAGGGTGCCCAGAGCAGCTGTGGCTGCCCCTGGATCCCTGGAAGTGTCCAAGGCCAGGCTGGACGGGGCTTGGAACCACCTGGGACAGTGGAAGGTGTCCCTGCCCATGGCTGGGGGTGGGACTGGATGAGCTTTAAGGTCCCTTCCAACCCAAACTACCCTGCAATTACAGGTTTGCTTTCAGCTTGAGCTTAGTAGTGAGGACATGATTTCAACAGTACCAGGGGATCATTTTTTTTGGCAGATTGACCATCAGAAAATCAAAATCCTTCTCTGGTTTGTAGTAGAGGGATGTTCTGGCTGCCCCTTCCCCACAATGACCATAAGCCCCATTCAGCAGGGAACTCTACCCAAACCATTAACCTTTCCTTCCCATGCTGCTTTCTTTCAGACATGGCAATACCACTACTGCTTTTGGCTGGGGAAAAGCAGGATTTTGTGTTACTTTCTATGGTTATTGCAGTGAGCACAGTGGACTCTGGAAAGACCATTGCTGCTGTGCCAGGCTAGTCAGGACAAGTACAGACAAACTCCCTCTCCTCCTTTGATTTCTTTCATTAATTATTTTTTTATCCAGTAAATGTCACTTATATTTTGCCTGACATGCTTCACCTTTGCCTGACTTCACTAACAAATCCATTGGTGAACACTTCTAAGAAAACTTACCCAAATCTAATCACTGACTGAGTTCTCCCAGCTTTTTCCAGCAGCCACACCACTGAATTTAAAGGGAAGCCTCCTATTGTGCTCTGCCTGTGCCTGACACAAATTGATGGCACAAATCCAGCAGCAGCAGAAGGACTTTGCAAACAGAGTAAATACCTCTGAGCTGAGGAAGATTTGCATGAAATTACTTAGTTAACTTTTCCCTATGGAAAACTCAGCAATGCCTGTCTGCCAGGAAAACTACCTTGGTGGATTTGGCAGAGAGATATTTGGTACTTGTAGGGCCCCTGATTATTCTGCACCCCAGAGCTGGAGCTGTTTTCTGATGTGCTCCTGTGGGGCTCCCTTCGACCCTCTGCAAAGTGTGTGGGGGGGGAACTAACACCAGAAGTCATTCCAGATATCTGGAACTCATTTTTTGGCTGCTACCCCGTGGACACAGCTGCAGCACAAGGGCTGGTGCCTCTTGCAGGGTGAGTCTCCTGCAAGGACAAGCAGGAGCTGGCCTCTAAAAGAAAAGGGGGAAGAATACAAGCTCACAAGAGAGGAGAAACAGGCTGCAGCTCTTTCACATCCATAGGCATTCTCTTCAGGTGTCTGGCCCTTCACATGGCAAAGGTTGGCTCCCAAATGCGTCACTGCTGCTGCTCCACATCTCGAGAATCACACCTGCTGGCACATCAAAATGCATCCCTGCACGGCTCCCCTAGCATGGGAGTTCACTTGTGCATTAGATAAGTGAGAAAACAAAGAGAAGAGGGTATTTTTTTGAAGTGTCCAATGAATTTAGGATTTTTTATAAATCTTTAAGGAATTTAGGCCTGGCAGAGCAGACACCTCCCAAATCTGTGCAAAGCAGTGCCCCCAGCTGCCTGAAATTCCTCCCCTTCCCCCAGGTTTCCTTGGGGTCACTTTTTCACAGCCACTCCATTCAGCCCCATGAGTGGGGTCCCCCCAAAGGTCAGGCTGTTCTCTGAGGAACAATAGGACCAACATGGGGAATGTTTTATAACCCTCCTCAACCCCCCATCCAGGACTGCCCCAGCCTAGCAAGCAGCAAAAACTGGGCACTGTTTCACCAATGATCATAAAATTAGAGCACCATAGAATCCCCAAATGGTTTGGGTTGGAAGTGACCTTCAATTCCAGCTCATTCCAACCCCCTGCCACTGGAGACATCTCTAGGGACACCTTCCACCACATCAGGTTGCTTGAAGACCCATCCAGCGTGGCCTTGGACACTTCCAGGGATCCAGGGGCAGCCACAGCTGCTCTGAGCAGCTTGCGCCAGGGCCTCAACACCCACGCAGGGAACAATTTCTTCCCAATATCCCATCTCTCTCTGCCCTCTGGCACTGGGAAGCCATTTCCCCTTGGGCTTTCCCTCCATGTCTTGTCCCAAGTCCCTCTCCAGCTCTCCTGGAGCCCCTTTAGGCACTGGCAGGGGCTCTTCCAGCCTGTCAAGCACATCCCAGCATCTCTCTTTGGAGGTGATTTGAACACAAAGTCCATTTGGAGTGTGCTGCTCCCTCATCTCCCAGTGTAACAGCTCCCTTTGGCAGTGGTCTGAGGTGTATTAGCAGAGGTCTCCAGTGCAGGTGGTGCCAGCTATCTCACTCAAGCTGCAAAAGTCTGGGCACAAAAAATTTTTTTGGGGTGAAAAAGACCAGCCCATCCTTTCAAGAACAAGGACAGCACATGTTTTGCTGGCTTCCCAAACTGAAACAATGACCCAGCCTCACTCTAGCAAGTAAAGCTTTTCAGTGGTCCCCAAGAGCAGCCTCACCGAGAGATGGCTGTGACTGTCCAGGAAACCCAAGATCTTGGTCCTCAGCCTGTGCAAACGAGTTGTAATTTTACGCCTGTTCTGATGCTGACATTCCAACATAAATTATACAGCTCATTGCCTTCCCAGCTGTCCCATCCAGCCCAGCGGCAAACACAAAGGGTCTGGCAACTTCTGCAAATTGATGCAAAGGCATCGGAGACCTCATGCTGCCCAGAGGGGCGGGTAAAGCAGCTCGACCCAGAACCGACCAAGTTTAAAACTAAAAATCGGATCATTTTTATTGCTTGATTATTGTTTTTTTCCTACCTCTGTCCTCTCTGTTACAGGTTGATTTGCAGCTGTTTCACAAAGCTTCAGGACATTTATGGCAATTCTCTGTATAGAGAAGACACACAGTGCAAACATTCAGAATCCTCTCCTTCCGACCTGACGAACAATGAACACTGAAAAATGAGGAAGACAAACCAATAAAACAAGGCTTCCCAGGCCATGCCATTCCACCTCTCCTCATTCTGCAAATAGTGCAGACAAAGTAAGAAACGACACAAGACATGGACAAAACATCAACGCAAATGTGGTTGGGGTTTTTTTGCCCTCCTTTCCATGTGGCATTCCATATCCTGTTTTTGGCTGACAATGGACATAACCTACAAAGTTATGAAGAAAATGGCCACACCAGCTTGGCTGGAGCTAGGCAACTGAACTGAAACCGTCATACTCTCCTGCCACAAAACCTGCAGATGTTAATGGGAAGAAGATCCTTGCTCTGCTATATCTGTGAAAGAGCCAGGCCTGTCATTGAAAAACCCATCAAAGACACTCCACGGAAAAAGCTGGACTACATTTTATTCACGCATAACCACAGAAGGAATACCCAATGATCTCAAAATCAGTTGGGTAATAAAGCTTAAAATTTATCTCTACATTTCAGATTGGTGGATCTAGGTGGTTTGGAGATGACTAAGTTTGCTCGAAAACCTCGCTGCTCTCTTTACTAATAGTTCATTAGCTTTGTCTTTATTGCTGAGGAAAAAGAATCCATTCAAACTCAAAAAATTCCACCAATAGCAGGACAAGATTAACAGATTTGCCTTAAAAGCACTCCACGAGCCAGTGAGAGAGAGAAAATGCAGATGCCTTCATCTTGGTCAACAGCTAAGCACACAAACCAGAACAGTTCATGATCTTCTCTCATGAATCGTTTGCGTGCAAAAAAAAAAGTAGTTGAAGAGTTTATTTTGCTTACAAGAGCTTTCTTCTACTAGTTCAGTCTGGTCTAATATGGTCTAATCCACATCAGGTTAATGGAGGTAAGTGAAGGTAAATCAGGGCGAATGAAACGGAAAATTTAAAGGGAGAGAAGGCCCAAGGAAATGCTCCGAGGGCTGGAGCCCCTCTGCTCTGGAGCCAGGCTGGGAGAGCTGGGGGTGTTCCCCTGCACAAGAGAAGGCTCCAGGGAGACCTTGGGACAAGGCATGGAGGGACAGGACACAGGGAATGGCTTCCCAGTGCCAGAGGGCAGGGTTAGATGGGATATTGGGAAGGAATTCCTGGCTGGGAGGGTGGTGAGGCCCTGGCACAGGTTGCCCAGAGCAGCTGTGGCTGCCCCTGGATCCCCAGAAGTATCCAAGGCCAGGCTGGACAGGGCTTGGAGCAATCTGGGCTAGTGGAAGGTGTCTCTGCCCATGGCAGAGGGGTGGCACTGGATGAGTTTTACAGTCCCTTCCCACCCAAACCATTCCATGGCTCTGTAACACTCTCAAAGGCTGTCACAGTAGAGCATCCGTCCTCAGGAGACCATCAGCACACTTACACACTGCACGTTTCCCTTGACAATTTCTGTAACCAAAGCCAAGGCAGCAGAAGCAGGGACAGCTTTTCTGGGAGTTGTGTCTGCAGAGCTTCCTCCCCGTCTGGGGAGCAGGGAGCAGCCGCTGTCACCCGGGCTCAGGGTTGCCTGTCGGGGCACTGCCCGGCAGGACCTCGGCTCGGGACACACACAAGTGCTCCAGCTGGGCCTCCTTTGAAATTCGATGGAGTTTTCCCTTGGACCTCAGCAGAGGTTTGGTGGGTTCTAACCCATGGAGACATGCTGGTCCAGGAAGGGGAAGAAAGCTGAGCTGAAACGCCCAGGTAAGAAGCACGCTCTGCACTGTGTAAGACTGGTTATAAGAGGCAGAAATTTAGAGAAATGAAAACTCTGTACACGTTTTTGTACTGTTACTTCTGCTCATCATTCTCAGTTATTGACCTAAATTCCTGTCTGGAGTCCAAGTCACACGCTGCCTCCGAGCCAGCTTCAGTAACAACATCAAAGCGCTGACCTAACCGATCCTGTGTTCTGGCCAACAGCTACTTAACAGGACACAATGAACTTTATATCTAGTTCATCTTTACAGGGATGAGCCAAAGGAGGCTCTCATTTTTCAGTCTGATCCAAAGATCCTCAGTTAACTTTTGCTGCCCTGTAATGGTGCTCTTAAAAGTTGTTTGCCCTTCCCAGCTGGAAGACCATAAGAATTAAGTGGAGAAAACCTGGCAGCTAGATGGGCAAAGAAAAATATCTGATTGTGTAAATGAAATGCTGCCAAATGATCAAGGAAAAGAATGAAAAAAGGGAAAGACTTAAAAAAAATAACCCACCAGTGTTTTCTTTTCTTCTATCTCTATTACAAGCGATTAAGTAGTGGGGGGAAGCAAGGACAAAATCAAGTAGTCTTATGATATTTAAATAGATACTATTTCCTTAAAATAGTAATCACTAATACTGGAAATAACTGGAAAGGTAACCAGAAAAAAAATTTCCACTCTTCCATTTACACTAAAATTTTATTTCAGAGAAACCCCAAACATTTTAACGAAGACTGTTTTAATTCAAATCATACCCTCTACAGATCACTGGAGCCAAAGCCAAGCTCTGCTCTTCATCACTAGTGTCCAGAAACCATTTAGAAGACAGATTTTTTTGGATAATTCTGCATAATCATTATCTGTGAAAGAAAACTTGCACCCATGTTTTCCCATTTGCATCTTCGGGTTGGCTTTCAAGCATGATCTACTCCTTCTCCCCAGTAGATTCATATCCATGTTCCTCATTGCTTTTTCTCCCAAGTTTTAGAAGAATCAGCCCTCTCCACTGCTGCCTAATTTAGAGAATCAGTGAGACCGTGTTTGTCCTCCAAAGGATCAATATCTGCACCCAAATATGAGCTACTCGTCTCAGGTGAGACCCCACCTGCAGAGCTGCCTCCAGCCCTGGGCGCCAACAGCACAAGGACATGGAGCTGCTGGAGCCAGTCCAGCGGAGGCCACGGAGATGCTCCCAGGGCTGGAGCCCCTCTGCTCTGGAGCCAGCCTGGCACAGCTGGGGGTGTTCCCCTGCACACGAGAAGGCTCCAGGGAGAGCTCAGAGCCCCTGCCAGTGCCTAAGGGGGCTCCAGGAGAGCTGGAGAGGGACTGGGACAAGGCATGGAGGGACAGGACACAGGGAATGGCTTCCCAGTGCCACAGGGCAGGGAGAGATGGGATACTGGGAAGGAATTCCTGGCTCTGAGGGTGGTGAGCTCCTGGCACAGGGTGCCCAGAGCAGCTGTGGCTGCCCCTGGACCCCTGGCAATGTCCAAGGCTGGGTTGGACGGGGCTTGGAGCCACCTGGGACAGTGGAAGGTGTCCCTGCTTGTGGCAGAGGGTGGAATGAGGTGGGCTTGGTGGTCCCTCCACCACCATGATTACTGAGAAGCAATCTCACAGCACAGAGCTTGACCAAGGGCAACCCACATCCCAGCTCTCGCCAAGTCCTGAATTCATCCTTATCTTCTTTCCCCACATGTGTGCAACCTCCCCTGTATGTAACTCCTGGAATTCTCTGAGCACTTTCCCTGTCCCTGAGCTCTGCAGGTACGGAAGAGCATCCAGGGCAAGCTTTGAAGTACCCGTGGATGACTTTCTGCTGCCCAGGAGCAGAAACCCCAGGAGCTCACAGCCCCTGTAACACGCAGGTAAGACGAGCAATGACATTGCCTTAGCAAGCTGACAGTCTCCCAGTGTACCTGCAGCTCCAGGGCTACACATCAAAGCAGCTGAGATCAGGAAAATTATTTTATATGGTTTGTTGGTAAACAGCGATAGAGGAGAACCTGTTCCAGCCAGGCCACCACCTGCTCCCCACCTTTAACCTTTGTTTTCTGGGGATGCTGGAAGAGATGCAGCCCTGTGCAGAGGCACTCAGAGCTCAGACTCCACCTGCATCCTCTCCTAGGACCTCTCAGAAGAAACACACCTGGCAGCCCCCCTACCTGTATCTCACAAAGGAAACCCTCTCTGCTGAGCTTCCAGAGAGAGGTGTGAGGCACAAGTGGGCAGAGGACACACATGCATTGATGTCCCTCTTGGCTGGGTCATGCTGCTGCTGGCCCACAGTGTTCACCTGGTGAACCCAGCGCAACAAAACCCCTCCAGGCAGTGTGGAATTTCCCACCAGGAGCTGTGATAACAGCAGCAGGCACGGTGCACCCAGCCACGGTGGAGGCCACCGCAGGTCCAGGCTGTTTGCCAAGGATCAGCCCTCCCTTCACTGGAAGATGCTGTAGGAGCCAAACAACACATTCCAAACCTCGAAGGAATTTACAGGGTTCGTTTCCTGATATCTTTATGGATCCTAGCTTGAGCATCCTGAAGAAGCAGCTATTACTCATGGCAGGATCAGCCGTTCCTGGGAGGTTGCTGAGTTAAGCTGGGATTGCAGTGCTGGTTCCTGTGCTCTGCTGTCATATCACCAGCTTGGAAGCAGGTGCCTTCCCAAGGTACATCCTGTGCTCTTCTGGGCCACCATCGGCTCGTCACCTTATGATCATATCGAGCCCTTACTTAAATTCGTGGTCAGTTTGGGAATTTGGGTTGAAGGACTGCGTCCTCCCCCAGCTCGGTGGGGATCTGCAGTAGCTGTACAGCAGCAGCGCTGTGGTCTCTGATCACTCCATCAACCTGATTTTTCTTTAAAGCCATGATGAAGCCACCTGCAGCACCTGCTTTACACCAGCTCTGGACCTGGCCAGAGAGATAGAACAGCTGCTCACTGCCGGGGCGAGCTGGGGCTGTTTTACACTTTGGGAGATGGGCACACCAGTAAGCCTGTTTGTTTGTAAACCAAGGATGATTTATTCCTCTTCGTAATTCAGTGTCCTTCGGAAGGCACACGATGTCAGCCCCATTCAGCAGCCCTTTTATTTATTATTTTATTCCTGCATAATCCATGCTGCAGACAAAGAGGCACATTGTTCTACTCTGGCTGACAAACAAAAGCTATTTTTTTATAAATTCCTGCTGTGTTGTTTTCTCTCTGTTTTGCTGTATCAGCTTTTAACTTCCATTAAAAAAAAAAGGTATTATTTAAAAAGGAAGAAAAACTTGTTTTTGTAATACAGCTGAGTTACCTCCTTATGCAGTTTCAGCAGCATTTTGCTGATCCAATAGCCAGGAGGTTGTTTCTGCCAGCCTATCCAGACTGCCTTGTCTGAAACACCCCATCCTGTAGCTTTAATGGGTCTGGACTCAAGAAACAAAGCAAAGGATCAAGTCCAGGTTTGGACACAACTGATGTAATTTTTCATCCTGCCTTCGGGGGAAAAAATAACAGAGTCCCAGAATAGCCTGGGTTGGAAGGGACCTTATAAATTATCTCATTCTATCCCCTGCCATGGGCAGGGACACCTTCCACTGTCCCAGGGTGCTCCAAGCCCTGTCCAACCTGGCCTTGGACACTGCCAGGGATGGGGCAGCCACAGCTGCTCTGGGAAACCTCAGGGCCTCAACAGCCAGGAATTCCTTCCCAATATCCCACCTAACCCTGCCCTCTGACAGTGAGAATCCTTTCCTCCTTGTCCTGTCTGTTCAGACCCTTGTCCAAAGTCCCTTTCCAGCTCTTCTGTAGTCCCCTCATATACATTTGTTTAGATGGAGCAGCTGGGGCCCACAAGATTGCAAATTTTAGGATATGTTACCTTGAATTTTGCTGTGAACTGCTCCACTGCCCCATGGATCATGGAAACTTCTGGATAAAGTCACAAGAGCCAACAAAAAACTCCCAGTGCTTGTTAAACTGCAGACAATCTCTGCACCCATTGCAGTGAGAGTTGACCTATTGCAAAATGCACAGCAAGCATCCCCCTCCTGGCCACTGGACTCCTCTTGCCTCTCCAGGGTCTCTGGAGATGGTGCTGAAGCAATCACAGTTGTATTATTTTGACTGTCTGTCTGACCACAAGAAAGGTCTCTGGCTATAGCACAGAACCAGAAAGTAGATCCAAGGTTAGTTCATCATCACTGACACCCAAGGACAACCCAAGAGCCACAGACTGGCATGGACAGACCAAATGCTCTCTAAATCTTTTGTAAACCTGCTGAAAGCAGACCATGACATTGCTGGTCTCTGTTCCTGCAGGATGCTTGAGGCCTACCTGCATCCTGAGGCCAGAAATCCCTCAGCAGCAACCCCATAACTTGCTGTGCCCACTGCACCTGCTGCCCAAAAGTACAGGTGAAACTGCTCCAGGTTTGGACATGAGCTGCTTGCTGATGTGTGAGAAGTGGGAAAGGACGTTACCAGCTGCCCAGCCTGCCTGAAGGTGGTTTGCAAGGGTAAAATCTATTAAAAGACAAATGTTTATGCTGGCTCCATCTTGATCTTGTGGTTTTTCTTTCAAGTGAAAGCCTGATGGGTCTGAGACGATTCTATTGCAGATGCACAGCAAACTCAGGACAGATGCAGAGCACATAAAAGCTCCCAAGGGATGTCTTATAATGTGCCAAGAGCGACCCCAACCACCAATGTGGCAATCCTGCACACAGCTGAGTGCAAGCACAAGTTAGAATAAGAAGAAAGGCCCCTCAACTCCATGCAAAACATCAAGGACCAGCGTTGACCAAGGGTGAAAAAGGGGCATGCTTATTTTGGCAACCTTTTTCAGCAGTAGGAGAACATTATCAGAGCTTCCACTCCACTGGAATCGGTAGAATAAACAGTCCCTGATGCTGGGTCACCAAGAGATGGCTTTAAATTCCCTGTTTCTGGGCACAATCCTGTCCCCAGCGGGTTCCTTGCACTCTCAAGAGAGCACACCAGAAAGCTGCTGATGCCCCTCATTAGTCCTGTAAAGCTGCAGGGCAGCCTCCCAACAGTCACTGGAGTAAAACCAACTCTCTGCACTCATCCAAGACCAGATTCCTTGGGCAACAGCCCAGGGATGTGTTCTGGCAGCCTGGTGGTGCTCAGGCTGGGGAGCATCAAACTGGAGGAGCCATTTGCTGTCAGATTGCAAAGGGAAGCCAAAAACAAGTGACAGACTAACCAGGGACAGAGCAACTCTCCACAGACTATTGGTGTTCCTGAACTGCCCTTGGAGCACCAGCAGCATTGGAAAATAAGCAAGGATATTTCCAGCTCGGCCACTCCTAATCGCAGAAAAAGTTCAGAGGGGACAAAGACACAAAAAGAAGAAACTCTAAAAGAAGAGCTTGTGCAGTAAACCCACAGATAAAGTGCTTTTGTCTGCCCATGACAACACCACTGGTCTTATCTGTACTGGGGCAGTTCAGAGTCCTGAAGTTCTTCTAAGGTGTTCGTGTGCCCAAGGAAGAAGGGGTCAGACAGGGCTCTCCTGGACTGTTCAGAGGGCACATCCAATCATGCCCGTCCCTTGATGACCTCCCCTTTGTATTAATTATTTGCTGCTATCGTGTCCCGTGTTCTTCAAAACACAGAAAACAAGTCTGAGGTGATAATACTCTCTGCACAAAGGCCTGTTCTACAGCAGAGAAGAGCACAGCATACCTAAACCCAAGCCCCCAGACCAGTTCTCCAGCATGTTTGCAAGAGTTCCTGCTAGAACTCAGCGTTTTATGGACTTTGTGTCTGATGCTTTCCCTTCTCAAGAGACAAGAAACACAGGTTTTGCACAGGGCTTTCTACATATGCAGGAATTTCTGTCTTGGAGCACTCTGGATTTCCAGATCTGTAGATAAATCCTCTTCTCCAGCCCATGCTCACCTGCTACACACGTCTTGGACTGTATATCAACCATTCTCTGACAACTTCCTTGCACCTCCTGGAAAACCTGGACCTGAAGCAGATCTCAAACCACTGTTGGCCCTGCCTTTGGTGTGAAAATCAGTGATTTCAGGTTATTAAATAGGTGTTTTGACTTCCAGGTGCCTCCCAAAGTGGGGAGTGCCTCCTACCACGTGCTTGTCATGCACTACAAGGGCTCTGCCCCAGGGCTGTCAGCATACGGGACAAAAAGTGAGAGAAGCACAGCATGGGATGAGTTTTGGAATGTGTGGCTGCCTTCAGCCCTGTCATGGTAGAAAAAGGAAGGTTCGTGCAAGGACCTTGTCTAAGTTATCAGCATCCTGTGGAGTGTGCCTGTGGAGCTGAAGTATCCATCTACCTATTGATACACACAGTAGTAAAAAAACCAGTTAACCTGATAAACCCTCTGCCGTTTCTACATTGAGATTTTTATCTCTTTAAAAAAAAACAAACAACCCCACAAAAAATAACCCTCACAAAAGCTCACCCATCACGGTCAGCTCTCCAGCTCTCACATGAGCAAAATTTTAAATCCAACTTGAATGCTTAGGATGAAATTTTAAGCATCAATTAGATCAAATTTAAACACAGAGGATGTAATAGCCAACTTTTTGGAATTTAACTGAGACTTCTTCATCTCACTCAAATTGCACTCCACTTAAATCTTATCTCTGGGTGTTTGGAACAGCTCTAAAAGCTTTAGCAATTTCTGCATAGTACAAAGAGAACTTCCCAAAGCCAGTTTTACCTAGACATATTGCCTTTACCTACCAAAACCATCATATATCCCTAAGGCATCCACAGGGTTTCTCGTGCAAATGTCTCCTATATGGCAACAGGGAGCTCAGCGTTTAACAGCACCAAATCCTCACTCTGCTTTTTAACAAAAGAGAGCTCCCCAATGGTTTGGTTATGGAACCATGGAACTGTTTAGGATGAAAAAGCCCTTTGATATCATTGAGTCCAACCATCCCCAGCACTGCCAAACCCACCACCCGTCCGTGTCCCCAGGCGCCACATCCACACGACTTCTAAATCCTGCCAGGGATGGGGACTCCACCACCCTGGGCAGCTGTGTCAGGGCTGGACAATCCCTTCCATGGAGAAATTCCTGCTGGTGTCCAACCTGACTCTCCCCTGGCCCAGCCTGAGGCCGTTCCCTCTCCTCCTGTCCCTGTTCCCTGGGAGCAGAGCCCGAGCCCCCCTCTGGCTGCCCCCTCCTGTCAGGGAGTTGAGCAGAGCCACAAGGTCCCCCCTGAGCCTCCTTTTCTCCAGGCTGAGCCCCTTTCCCAGCTCCCTCAGCTGCTCCTGGTGCTCCAGACCCTTCCCCAGCTCCCTTGACCAGGGCTGCTTCAGCATTGCAAGAAAACAACACTTTTCCCTTGACTTTTTACCTCCTGCTGTTTGCTGGGTGTTTATCACCTGCAGGTAAGACCAGCTCTTCACTAAGACAATGAACTGCTCTGCCTTGGCAGCAGACTGGGAGTGGGAGGAAAACGCCTTGTTTTCAATTTTTAGAACAGGCAAAGACCAGACAAGGAATAGGCTAATAAAATTCTCCATGTTACATGGTAAAAAGAGAACAAATCTTGAATAAATTGTGTCAGACACTGTAGCATCTGAACCCTATTTGCTACCAGAGATAACAAGATAGCATACTTTTCTTTGTATCTCAAACCAGTTTTGGTTTGTTTCAAACCAGATTTCCAGAGTCTGGCTATGCAATATGATATTTTTCTTGACCAAGTTGAAGGATAAGCCATTTTTCCCTCATCTGGAAACAGCTGACAACAACATACTCTGCATTTATGGAGTAGTTTTAATCTTGGGTGAAGTGTTTATGGACCATGGGCCTTGTTCCACTTTCAGCTGCATCTGTGCAAGCCTGTGCTGGCTGGGAGGGAGATGAATTAAAGGAGGGCAGAAATCACTGCAGTGTGTGCAACAACAAAACAAGAATTAACTCCATATGAAGCCCATTTGGCTCTGGCAGGGCTTATTTGTTTTCTCTGTGTTTTTCTTTATTCCTGCTGCTCAACATGAAGGGAAGATAAAGAGATGGCTGTAGAACGCCTTGCATAATACAGCAGAATTTATTCCAGAGAATTTAATTGGCATGGGAAAGAGAGTAGATCTCGTAGGCCTTAAAATAGATCAAAATCCCATCTTTTCAGGTGCTGTACAGATACTCACTAAATAAAGAGCCAGGGATCTGGCAGGGATCACTCTGCATAAACCAGCAATAAGAAGTGTGGGGAGGGAAATGAGGGCCCGGAGAGAGAAAGGTGGATCAGCCATGTCACAATACCCATCAGTGGCTCCCAGTTCTCTGCAGTGCTCACTAAATACCTCTGCTGATAAGCTCTGGATAAATTATCACCTCCAGGAAGCACAGCTTCCCTCCAGACAGTCTCAAGAGCTTGAGGTCTGTCACTGAACCAAAACCCCATATAACACTTACACACCACACGGTATTCCTGAACCACCAAAGTTCTCAGAAGTGATTAGGAAAATCTCCCTCCAGCTCCAAGCTCAAGGTCAGTGAAGGCTCATTTCCCTGGTGGGACTCAGTGCTCGTTGTGGAGCTGGAGTGATGAGCCCTGTGTGTGAGGCACCTGCTTCTTCACGCTGCCCTGCTGATAGCCAGGCCTCCAGGGGCTGATCCTTTGGGGTCTGCAGATGTTGAACATCTGCCAACACCTGCACTCACCTGGCGGGGCTGTGTTCCTTTCAGAGGTCTCCCAGTGTGTTCACTGGTGGGTACCAGGAAGAATGCCTTTGCCACATTTCTTTTCCCAGATCTATGTGGTGTTCACTGGTGGGTACCAGGAAGAATGCCTTTGCCACATTTCTTTTCCCAGATCTATGTGGTGTTCACTGGTGGGTACCAGGAAGAATGCCTTTGCCACATTTCTTTTCCCAGATCTATGTGGTTTTTGGACAAAATAGAATCATAGAATCATCAAACTCAAAAGACGTTTTAAGATCTATGAGGCCAGCTGTCCAAACAGCACTGCCACTGTAACCCCTAAACCACATGTCCCAGTGCCGGATCCTAACTCTCCTCAAATACCTTTCAGGGATGGTGACTCCACCAACCGTGTGGGCAAACTGATCCAATGCCTTACCACCCCAGTAGTGAAAAAATATTTTCTAATATCTAATGGGAATCTCCCCGGTCTCAGCTTAAGGCCATTTCCTCTGGTCCTCTGACTTCAGCCACATAGAAGAGACCAGCCCCCACCTTGCTGCACCCTCCTCTCAGGGAGTTGTGGAGAGCGATGAGGTCCCCCCTGAGCCTCCTTTTCTTGAGACTACACAACCTCAGCTTCCTCAGTTGATCCTACCTAAGTTAGGCACACCTAGGGATTCTTAACCATAAAAAAACCCCAAAAGACCAAACAAATTAACACACAGCCCAACCCAGGCACCTTCCCTAACCCAATTTTTTTCTCTGCCTATACGAATCAAGAAATTTCACTTCCAAAACATCCCCTGTGGAATTCACTAAAACTTTAAACACTTTTTTCTCGTTATAAGGACTGTGATGGGGCAGAGAACTTGAATGAAATTGTAGGATAGTTTGGATTGGAAGAGACCTTTAAAGCTCCTCACCTCATCCCATCCCCTGCCATGGGCAGCAACACCTTCCATTATCCCAGGTTGCTCCAAGCTCCCTCCAACCTTGTCTTGGACACTTCCAGGGATGGGGCCCTACCACCCTCAGAGATAATAATTCCTTCCCAATATCCCATCTAACCCTGCCCTCTGGCAGTGGGAAGCCATTGCCCCTTATCCTAATGGTGGTACACACACACACACTGGGCAATAGTTGCAGTAAGAGATGGAGATGTGGATATTGCAGTCAGCGTTTACCAAACACCTGAAACTGTACAGAAACTATATTTTGCATTATGGGCCAATTCCAAGGAAAACTGGGGAGCATCAGTGATACAGGGAGTGAGGCTGTTCTCCTGCTCAGTTTTGCAGGTTCATGACGTTTGGAGCACTCAGGCTTCTGGATGCTGATCCAGCCTTTATGACACAGTCAGTTTGGGGTGTGTTCAGGCAGCATTTTTCAGATGCTGAGGATATACAATGAAGGTCAGACTTAGAGAAAGCTCACTGTGCATTTCAGCGGTTGGATAAATCTAAGCAGCTCTTTTTAGGGCTGTACCAGTTGCAGAATCAGGTGCTCCACCATAAGAGAAGTGTGTTGCTTTCGCCAGGGTTTGAGCTAGTGCAGGGTTATGGCTCTCGAGATCTTGTCCCGAGCAGTGCTGTCCTGAAAGAGGCAGATAGATGTGGGAAACCTCTGTCTCTATGCCAGAAAGAACAGATGGCTATTAAACAACCAGACTCCCTCAAACATGTGTAACTGATAATATTCCAAATTAGTGTTCCAGGTAGAAATTCCGCAAGCAAACAGAGCACTTTATAATTTTTTAAGCCCAGGAGACTGGTCTCTCTGCATCAGGGAGATGTGCTCAGTCCTGGAGCCTGTGCTCCTGGCTAGGCTCCAGGACTGAGTGTATCAGGTTTCTGCCTCTGTATTTGCACATGTTTTTAGATTTGGGAGGAGAAGCCCTTCCTCCTGTGACAGCCTGTACTGGATTTCTGGATTTTCAGCTGCCCAAGTACTGCAAGTTGGAATGGATTTTAAAAAGTGTAGGTCCTGTTTAGGCTGCTAAGAGAAGGCAACTTCAGTTTTGATCCTTGCAGACAGTTTTTATGCTCCACTTGGTATTTTTTTATTCCCTCCATGATTCAGGGCCTTACTTTGGTATCTAAGTAACTATATTTGCAGCTGAATTTTGTATCAATGGCCACTTTTCCATGTGCCTAGGCATCTGATGAATCAAGGATTATTTTTTTCCATGGTATCTCTCTCTTATTTCAGGCATTTCAGTCATCTAAAACAGCAGCCTTGTATTTCCAGGTACCGAGTGTTCACCTTGATGAACTGACCTTCCCAACTCTTTGACTGCGCTTAATTTGTTTCCATCATGTGGGAGACTGGCGGAGGATGGATCTGACTCAGCATAAACATATTTAGGAAGCCAAAACCCCTATATTTTTAAGCTCTCTCACTCCCCTCCTTGTTAGGTTCCCTGTTACTGTTGAGGTTTTTCATGCATTGACTACATCCAACTTCCACTCTTGTCCTCAATCAGCAGCTCTGAGCTGCATCTCCTGGGATTGTTTGAGTGACCTATTTTATCATTTTCTCTCCTCAGCTCCTACTGACTGAGGCTGGTGGTATTCCCCATTCCTGGGAGTGTTTAAGGACAGTTTGGTTGAGGCTTGGAGCAAGCTGGGATAGCGGAAGGTGTCCCTGCCCCTGGCAGGGGGTGGAACGGGGTGAAGATTAAGGTCCCTCCCAACCCAAACCATTCTGAGATCTCTTCTGCTCAGAATGGCAGAACTTCTCAGGAGAGCCTTCAGCTTTTCAGAGTGGCAGATCTAGAGGGGATGATGAGGTGCTGGGGCTGGGGAGCCCTAAGGGACCAACAGTCTTGTGCAGACCAACTTTCTACGTGGTGTCTGGAAACGAGGGCCGGCTCGTGAGGCTGATGCCCTCAGAGCTGCTGGTGAATGTGGAGCCGCCAGCGTGTGCCAAGTCCCAGCCGTAAATAAAACCAAACTGCCCCTCTGCTAAGCCATGCATCAAGTAAAGCCCCGGGAATGGGATCAGTGACTCACTTCAAATGCAAATCGCCGTTGGTGCCGGCAATCCCGGGTTCGCGTGCGCACACCGCCATTCTTCCAGCCCTGAAAGCCAGACAAGGCCTCAATGAGCAATGAAGTACCTAACTGGACTCTGACCTCAGACTGCCCTGGGCCCGCGTGTGAGCGTGGATGTGTGGATGTGTACGTGTGTGTGTTTGTGTTGGGGTGGGTGTGTGTGTGTGTGTGTGCGTGAGGGGGTTTCTCCTTGGCCTGGTCCTTCCCCTGGGTACTGCTCCTCTCTAAATGGTGTGGGCCTGTCCGTCACGGTCTGCTGCCTCTTGGCTGGGTTCCACCTGGCAGCCTCCCTGCTAAACCCATCAAACAAAACAGCTCCTCTGTAGGGTCTGCCTCATTTTCTGTGGGGTTGGGAGCCGCCAGAGAGGACCCTGCGACACGATGCTACGGCAGCAGTGAGAGAGGGAGAGGCTTCCACCATCGCCCACCACATGTCATGAGCAGGGGTCTGTCGCTTAGAAAGACAAATTTTTTAGCAGGGCTTGTTGTGACAGGACAAGGGGGAATGGCTTTAAACTGTAAGACAGGAGGTGCATATGGGATATTGGGAAGGAATTCCAGGCTGTGAGGGTGTTGAGGCCCTGGCACAGGTTTCCCAGAGCGGCTGGGGCTGCCCCTGGATCCCTGGAAGTGTCCAAGGCCAGGTTGGATGGGGCTTGGAGCAACCTGGGCTAGTGGAATATGTCCCTGCCCATGGCAGGGGGTGGAATGAGACGATCCTTAAAATCCTTTTCAACCCAAACCAGCCTAGGATTACTTATAGGTGAGCTAAAAGACTTGATATGCTGACCCAGGCTCTGCACATATCTAACAACATCACCCCAAAAAGTTTTTTATGCAGAAGCTGTGCTGGACACCCAGATCACAACAGACTCCGGGGAAACAGTGCTGGGAGATGTCCATTTTTTTGTCTGGACATCTCTTTAATTTAAGCTGTTGGAACCTCAAAGTCTTGGAAGAAAATCCAGAAATATGGGCTGTGGAGATAAGAGGAAACAATCAAAATGCTAAGCACAAAACAGCAGACAAAATTCAGCAAAACTGAGGAAAAAGAAAGATATCACAATTGCATGAGAGGAAGGGGGGAGAATAATTTGGATTGATAGAAACATTTCAGATACAGCTGCTGAGCAGAAACGTTTGCCAAGGGGAGTTTAGCAGTTGGCAGATGTGGATTGCTCGCTATTGCTGTCTCTAGAGGTGTATCTTCACTTTTTTTGGCACTCCCAATCTGTCTGCTTTCCTTTTCTTGTATTCAGGATGTAAATTGTTTGGGACAGAGACTCCGGTTTTGGTGCATGATGGACTTTGCGTAGCGGGTCTCTAAGCACCGAGAATTCTACAGGCAATTATACTGAAGACAGCTTAACCCTGAGGAAAGGAATTTTGACAGCCTAGAAACAGTCAAGATACGCCTTTTTTCCTGCCAAAAGTTTAACTTGTGATGAGTTATGGGTTTGAAGCATACACAAGGAGTAGATACATAAACAGGAACACTGAGTTTCGTTTATGAGAAACCTGCAGAAACTCAAAAGCAATGAGTCTTTCTCCACCCAGCCTTCATCCCATGGTCCTACCAAAACCTTCCTTCCAGTAGGCACTTCCTAGCTTTTCCTTGGCTGTCTGGGAATGCTTCAGGTAATTTTGAGCCATGATAACCAAGCATCTCTGCTTTACTCTGCTTCACCATCTTTGGTTGCTCAGAGTGTTTCAATGATTGTATCGAAGATCAGACAGACACTGAGAGCCCCAGCGAATATCTAATCGTTAAGGAGCATATGTGTTTATGTCACGATGGGCCTTCCCTGCTAGGATCCTATTTATCTGGCCATGGATCTCATCTGTATATTCTATCCACCTACTTCAGCCCCCATCTGAGAATCCCTGTCAAATCCTCCCAACACTCCTGGAAAGTTTAAAATTAGATGAAATCTCTGTGGGTGGCTCTTACTTCTAAAGTGGATGAAATCCAAACAAGAGCCTGAGCTACACACACAATTTGGAGGCTGCTCTGGGAGGCTGAATCCATCCAGTCACCCTTGTGCTGGGGCCAAACCCTTACGTTTGTCCAAAGCACAGCCCCCAGAAATGCGTTAGGGCTGGGATCAAAGATCAGAGGCAATGGAGAATCGCCGCTGGACCGCTAATCCCCCTCATCCCCAGCGCAGTGAGAGTTTCATGCCAACAGAAACACAGCAACTATTTATTGTTTTTAATCTCTTCGAGCTCAAACCTTTTCTTGAAAATGCTTCTTCAGACTTCAGGCTCTGCATCAGCCACGTGCCTTGGGCAGGTGTCCTGCAGGAGGACACGGTGGCCCACACAAAGCCACAGGGTCACATTTCCAGATGGTCGTTTGAACAAGTGGAACACAACACATGTGATGGACATCTCTGTCCATTCACTGTACACAGGCATTTCCCTGAGTATATAGGCCATTTTCGTCACCTCTGGGACACTACTTGTGCCAAATATGAATATCTGAATTGGTTTCTCAGCACCCAGTGCAATAAATTTCCAATTCTGAAAGGGTTTCCAGACAAACCATACCAAAGTTAAGTATTCATAATGTAAAAGTACAGCAATTTCTTTGTTCACTACAAGATAAAACCTAGCCAAAAGGTCCAGAAACATTTTAGTTTAGAAATGCCAAGGTAGTCAGGCAAGAAACAATCCAGTATTTTCCTTTTTTTCAATTTCAAAATTCAGATAATGGATATTCACAATATGGATACTTACTTCCCATTTATCCAGAATGAAAGGCTCTCTGTAGGAGGTGAGCTCAGCTGAAGAAGGAATTTGGCGAAATACTTCTTGGAGTCCATGAGGTTGGAACAGCTCTCCTCATTTTGGGATGTGGATCTAAGGCAGGGTGGTAACGGGCTTTTTTCAATGAAAACAGGGCAAGACAGGATCTGTCTCACATTTAGTACTCCAATGGAGAGACCACTCATCTGAATACCAAAAAGCATTGATTTGCAGTTTCTTCTTCAAGCTATACATGATTATTTATAGAAATGAGAGCTGTTCGTGCAGGAGGCACTGGCTGAAGGCAGAGGACAAAGCTCGAACCTAGATAAGCTGGATTTGAGCCTGGTGGTCCCTCACCCCACATGAAACATTCCGAGGTCTGGGCCAAAAAGGATTTCTCTTTCCTGGCTGGGCTGGGCTGTGCTCTGGGAGCTTGGCAGCACGTTCTGCAGCACCGTAGCTGTGCCTTTGGGAGCGTCATTGATACTGCCATGGAATCCTTTAGGTCAGAAAAGCCCTCTCAGCTCACCGAGTCCAACCACTCCCCAAAGCACTGCCAGGCCCACCAGCCACCCATATCCCCAGGTGCCACCGGGGCTCAGCCTGGCCCAGGGTTTGACAATCCTTTCCATTAAGAATTTTTCCCTAATATCCCAACCAAATCTCCTCTGCTGTAACCCAAGGACGTTTCCTCCTGTCACTGGTTACTTGGGTGTCCTGAGCACGTGTGCCTGTGGGTGGAAACCCTGCTGAGCCCAGTCCTGGACAGCAGGTGCCCAGCTGGGCTCAGTCCTATTCCTGCTCCCCTTGAGAACATGGTGTGAATTACGCTCTGTATAAACATCCAAATTATGTTTGGGGTCATGTTAACTTGGCTGAGGGGAGAGTGGGAAAAAAGACGGGAGACACGGGTACCTTTTGGGGGTAGGGTGAGGGACACAGACACCCTGCAGATTTCAAAGGCTCTTTCTTTGTCTTTCTTTGAGCTTTTTAAGCCCAGAAAGTTTATTTTCCCTCAGAATCTCTCTTCTTTCTCTTTAAAATGAATGTTTACTTCTTTTAAAATCCCTCCCAGACTACAAATGCTGGTCTTTCTCCACTTGTGATGCTGCACTCGCCATCAAAACAGAATGAAAAGCGAGTCCTCTCAGACCCTGGAGGAAGAGAGGGTTTTCTTGTAGTTAAGCAGATTGCTCTCTGGGTCATTATGTACAACAGGAGCGTTGAAGAATTGTCCTTGTGCATGAAATTCCCTTGAAAAAGTGAAAGTCACTTGAAGCAAGAAGGGTTGTTTTAATTTCCCAAGATAAAGAAACTTTGGGCTTAGACAAAACAACCTGGTGTGAGATATCAGCTGGGTTGTTTATCGTCACCAGACTCCTCAAGGGTGGCTATGGGAACACATCCAAAGCCAATTTAAATGACATATTAAATATTCAGATATCTGTAATGAAAAAGAAATTTCTAGCACTGATTTTTTTTCAGCACTGAAGGGAGCAGTGCTACTGAGATAAAACTGAAAATGCCACCTCCCCTTGGGGCCCAGCTCCGGTCTCTGGTAGCAAAAGAGCGATTAACATATTTTATTGTTTCTATTTCCCTGCTTTGCATTGGCCTTCCCAGCCCACATCAGGGAGAGGGTTAAAAAGGAGACGTGTTCCTGCTGAAAAGGCCTTTTTAAGTCTCCAATTTGGCACTTTTACGTAGGATTTCGACCCCCATAAACAGAGAGGCAGCAGCTGTGAGCAGTGGGGAAGGCGGCCGGGAGGGCAGGGTGTGCAGCAAACAGCTGGTATTTAGGTTGTCAGCCTCCTGCTTGCAAATGCTGCATTTCATAAGCTGTGTGGTTGTTTACTGGTGCAAGTGGATGTGCTCAGATGCAGCAGATCTCCAGGAGAGATAAAAAACCCCCATTTCTGTAGCCATGTCCTGCTGCAAGCTGCACCACTGGGACTTCCTGAGCCCAAGATGTCATCTGCAGTTTGGGTAGACTTTCCCACCTTAAAAACCTCTAATCCTGACCTAAAAACCTCTAATCCTGACCGACTTGTCCCCACTGAGGCGGATGTCATCCTGTCCATGGTTTTTACAGCTTCATGAGGCAACCAATGAAAAAAGTTCGGACCAGATGACCTTTAAAGCTCCTTTCCAACACAAACCGTTATGTGATAAAAAAATACCTTCTTGACACCTTTTTTGAAGCTTCTACCTGGTGGTTCAATTTGTTGCACTCCTGCAGGTGAAGCTGCAAGAGCGTGGATGTAAAAGTGGCAGTCTGGTCATTGAAACGGAACCCGCAATGATCTTTTTAATGCTGTACAAGAACGTGCAGTTGCATCTGAGTATTTAGAGATGCACCTTCTAATTGCCCATGGAGATGATAACTATAAACCTCTGCTCCTGGGCATAGTTACACCACCTTTCTTTCTTTCTTTCTAGGCAGTTTGCTTGTTTCCTTGCCACTTTTTCTTAAGCAGCTCTGAGGCTGGAGGTAGGAGTGCAGGGATCACGGTGGGAACTCAAACCCAGCACAAGCAGATGCCTCACTTCAGAATATTTGTAGCTGTTGATACCACTGGCGAAGTTTGGCAAAAGCCATGTGATGTTAAGAGGCAGAATGAGTTCAGTTCAGCTGATTCTCATGAAAATTGGAATCGAATTCACAAGTGCCAGCAAGAACTTTCTCAAAAGTGTTTGCTGCCTGTTGACTCATGCTGCTTTGGGCAAGCAAGGCACAGCCAGGATTTGGGTTACTCTCTTCATGCATTTTGTAATTTCTTTCTTGAGAACAGGACAAATACCTGAGAGGAAAAATTAATTAGGCAGAGGTTCAAAATAGATTTTTATGGAGTGAGGGTGAAAACCAAAAAGGATGGTATTTAAGAGGTTTGCTGCACAAATATTTGGATTTTCACTGGATTTAAAGCTGGTTATAAAGCACAGTATTTTGAATATATCTGTTTTCCGAAGTCCTAATTTCTTAAATACAGCAATTCCTATATATAATTGTAGTATTGCCAGGCCATGGGGTTTCTTTCATAATTCTTGCAATTTGCTCTGATGCTTTTCTAGAGCCCAAATTCTTGTGTTTGTGAGAAATTCCGCTTTCGTTAAGTAAATAAGTGAAGCTCCTGGTCATCTTGATTGTAAGGTTAAAAAAAAAAATTCGAGAAAGGAGACCTGGAGCCATCGTTCAGGTGCTGGGGATTCTCTAAGGAAATAATAAATTGCGTTTTCTAGATTGCCTGGAGGTGTCACAGCTCCCAGAGGAGAGATGGCTCCTCAGGTTCCTTCCAAGGGGTCTCTTCCACAGTCTCCCTGGCAAAGCTATCCGCAGGGATTGAGGGAGGTGTGTCTCAGCTGTCAGCCAAGGAAGGTGCAGAATGTACAGGAAAGCTTCCTGCCCATGGACAGCAAAGCTACTGCCTTGGGAATGTCCTTCCGAGTGTGTGTTTGGCAGCTGGTAGCAGAATCACGGAATCAGAGTGGCCTGGGGATGAAAAGGTCTGTAAAGCTCATCCCATTCCACCCCCTGCCATGGGCAGGGACACCTTCCACTATCCCAGGCTGCTCCAAGCCCCATCTAACTAGGCCTAGGACACTGCCAGGTGTCCAGGGACAGCCACAGCTGCTCTGGGCACCCTGTGCCAGGGCCTCCCCGCTCTCACAGCCAGGAATTCCTTCCCAATATCCCATCTAAGCCTGCCCTCTGGCACTGGGAAGCCATTGCTTTATTTCCTGTCACTACACGCTTTTGTGAAAAGTCCCTCTCCGTGTTTCCTGTCAGCTCCTTCAGGCATCGGAAGGACACAATTAGGTTTCCCTGAAGCCTTCTCTTCTCCAAGCTGAACAATCCCAACTCTTTCAATCTTTTCTACTCTCATAGAAAAGGTCTAAGAAAGCGGATTTAGTATTTCCTGCTAGGCAGGAGACATTCAATACACTGAAGTATTGATACCTTAGAGCCAAAACTGCCCTTTTTAACCTGCTTTGGTAGCTGCAAAGATGAAATGGAGATGTTGGAAGGGCAAGGACCTCAGCAGTCTCCTAAGCTCCTCGTTTCTCCAAGGATCCAGGTGTTCTAGCTGAAGCAAGAGACAAAAACGCACGGGGTGTTTCATCTCAGCGTTGGTGCTTTAGGGAAAACTCATTTCATGCGAGCACTGCTAGCTCCTGGGGAACCAAGAGTGGCCGGGAGTGCCTCCTTACCCAACCCTTCCAGCTGTGAGTATCGGTGTCACTCAGAACAGATGGAAAATCTGCTGTTGCTCATCGCCAGAGCGTGGCGGGTGGTGCAGCCCTGCCAAATGTGGGTGTGTGCAGGCTGGCAACGGATCTGCGGTGAAAAAAAAACAACGAACGTGCAGGATTTTCCAGGGGACATCTGGGGGGGCAATCTGACAGGGAGGTTGTTTGATGGAGGCTGCGGACACCTGAGATCCTGCAGCATCTGCTTGATGTGCAAAAGGGACAAACTTCCACTTGCAAGGATGCTCTGGCAGCTCCAGTGCTCTACCATGCCCAGGTCTCTCCTGGCTCCAACCCTCCCTGCATGTGGAGGAGAGGGAGGTTGGCTCCCTGGTCCTCCCCGAGCCCCTCGGTGCCCCTTATTTTCCCTGAATCGCCCTACCAAGCACCCACAAAATGATGCCTCCATTACACTGCAAGATATCTCTACAGACATTGTAGCAACAGCATAAAATATCCTTAGATTAAAAAAAAAAGTCTATTCCTTGAGCAGGAAAAATCTGGAGTAGTCAAAATAATTGAAAGTATGGTGGTAGGTAGAGGTTTACTTATAAATACTTGAGCTCATTTGGTTAAATGTTCTTCTCATCAGCATTTGGGCAAGAAAATTACGTGAATTTGAAAATGGAAGACTGCCTTCACAAACTTTTTATTGCATTTTTTGGATTGTCGCACAAAATGCAGTACAACTGACATCAGCTTTTGGTCTTCTAAAACACAACACAGCTGGGAGAAAGGAAAATCTCAGCAGCTGAGAGAGGAAGAGAGAATTCCCTCCTTCCATTTGTTTTGCATTTGTGCCCAGTTTCTGTATTCCCTGGGGATCTTTCAAAGACCATGATTGCAAAACACAGGAAGGTGTGTTTGGGAAGCTGAAGCACCAGACAGTAGCACCTCAAAACATCTTCAGATGGATTTATCAAAAAATTTACTACCTTCAGAGTTAATGAAATCCTTTGAACAGAGTGGTGTGATGCAGAGGAGATGAAGGATTTGTTGCAGTTGTTGCGTGACGTTGGGAGATGTGCCAGTAGCCCATGTAATGCTGGGAGGAGCACTCCCCTCACTGTGCATTCACCCAACGTGCTCCTGGAGGCTTCAGGGGACACTGATACGGCTGGGATGAGGCAGAGGAAAGGAAACAATAAGGGCTAGATGGAGGCATTAAGTGTCTTGTCATTTCAGGTCCTTCTTCCTGGCACCACAGACAATATGCATTCTGTAAGAAATTTTCTTTATCCCAAATAGGAATTCACTTTTCTTCCTCTTCTTCACAAAAAAACCCCAAAAACAACCAAAACCAAAACAAAACAACTGGGGAGAGAGACAGAAAGAGAGCAGGTGGGAACACCATACCTCTTACTTTTCTGGGAATCATGATCCTATTCTACTGTGTATCAGAACAGTGCTAGGAAATAAAGTCAGTTCAGGAATATTTTGCAGGTGGAGTTATAAGTCAACTGAGAAATGAAACAAAAAAAATCACTTGGCATCCCTCTTTCCCAGACACAGCCAAGGTTCCTGCTTTGACTTGATCCAGGCGAGGGAGGGAGCGCAGCCTGTTCCTCCAACGCACTGAGATGCAAGGGGTGTTTGTTTTCTGTTATCAGCAAAAGGTGGTAATGAGCTTACTGTCCATGAGACAATCTATTTTTTATTACTGTGGGTTACAGCAAGTGCACCATGGTTTGGAACAACAATAAAAGACAAAAATCCCCCCAAAACTGGAAAAAATCCCTGCCCTTCTCTTTGGTGTTGGTGATAAAGTGGTATTTTTTGTCAAAGTGCCCACCCTGAAGCACACTTTAATAATATTAGTGGTTATTACATGCAGAGCGGCTTTTCATGTCACATGAGCCAGGCTTGAAAGCAAATCCCAGCCTCTCTGTGAAATCCACTTGATCCTCGTGTTGAAACACAGCTATTTCCAGATGAGACGAAGCACCTGTTTAACAGGGAACTGGGGCAGGAAAATCCCATATTCCTGTCAAAACGGCAGGAGGAACTTCTGGGCTATTCCACAGAATTACTCCCTGCCCACATAAGGCAGGTTACAGGCCACTGTTGTACTTCCACAAAAATTGTTCCAAGGTGAGTGTTTCAGCAGCTCCCTGAGCAGGACTGAGTCAAAAAGAATTTTCCTCTGATCCCACCCCAAACACGCAACCATATTTTGCCATGACCAGAGGGGACCAGCATTCAGCTGCCATGGCTACAGGATGATGTGTCACTGACATAATTATGGTGTTGAGAAGAGAAAAAGATGATCCAAAGATCACCAGCAAGTCAAGGCCCCTCCTCATGGAGGAGAGCTTTGAGAGCATCTCAGAGGGAATCAGAACGATTTGGGATGGAAGGGACCTCAAAACCCATCCAGTGCCACCCCTTCCCCTGCCATGGGCAGGGACACCTTCCACTACCCCAAGTTGCTCCAAACCCCATCCAACCTGGCCTTGGACACTTCCAGGGATCCAGGGGCAGCCACAGCTGCTCTGGGCACCCTGTGCCAGGGCCTCAGCACCCTCCCAGGGAAGGATTTCCTCCTAGCATCTACGCTAAATTCCCCCTCTAAGTTTAAAGCTGTTGCTCTTTGTCCTATCACTGACTGTCTCCTGTAAAAAGCCAGTTTCCAAGGAAGAGAAGATGCTTCTCAATGCAATAAAGCATTAAACACAACACAGACTTCTTGAGAGAGCACTTGGAGACTACTCAAAATAAATTGCTGGAGGGTATTTAGGGACTTGTTCTTCCTATGCTTGCAAAATCTGAATGAATAGGCTTTAGCCAGATTAATTCCTAGTTGTGACAGGAAGGTTACAAAATCACTCATATTCTGCAGTGTAATTAAGCTGACCTCTCCTCTTCCTGTCTTCGCAGCACCTTACACCTTACGGTAATTCAGGGATGTAACCTGCGGGTCTGACAGCATCCATCACTCACGGGATCGTCCGTGGAGCACAGGGACCTCAGCCCACCCCGCTCCCACGGGACACACGCTCCCAGCATTGCACCCCGGCGCTTAAAACTACACCAGAAATACCAGCAAAGTCACGGCGCCCACCAGATGCGCTGCCAAACCTGACGAGGATGTCTCTTTATGAGCAGGAGTGCATGGATGAGAGAACAATGCGGTTTGGGGCAGACAAAAGGCTTGAAATCTGAGCCTGCCGAAGTATCCAGGCAGCAGCTGCAGCAAACACTTCCCGGGCAGAGCCTGTTAAAGGAGAAGGATCTGCATTCACCCAGCTCCCCCAGGTGCCACCACAGCAAGGAGAATGAAGATCTTTTGCTCCTGTACAGGAGGGGGCAGCCAGGTGGGGGTCAGTCTTTTCTGCCAGGGAACAAGTGACAAGACGAGGGGAAAAGGCCTCAAGGTGTGCTAGGGGAAGTTCCATTTGGATATTGGGGAAATTTTTTCCATGGAAAGGACTGTCCAGCCCTGGCAGTGTAGGAGTCCCCATCTCTGGAGCAGTTTAAAAGCTGTGTGGATGTGGCACTTGGGGACACGGGTCAGTGCTGGCCTTGGCAGAGCTGGGATTGGTTGGACTCCATGGTCTGAGGGCTTTTCCAGCCTTAACCTCTCAATGATTCTAACAGATTTCCATCGACTTGGAGCAGCACAGAGAGAGAAGGGCCAGCTGGACCATCCGATCTGGACGCAAAAAGCTCCTCAGTGCCCTTAGGCTGCTAAAACTCTTGACATTACAGTCTCAGCCAGAGGTTTGTCACGGTCGGTGGAGATAATGGGCACTATAGAAGATGATTTATCTCGTATTTATCCTTTTTCTTAGGGAGGAATGGACACTCCTGAAGAACACTCGAGCTCTGCTGCCTGCAGGGAGGATCTGCATGACCACATGAGGGGAGTTCACCATGAAGCTGCTCTATTTCCAGATGTGTCTTCTCCAAGGTGTCATTTTTATCTACATAAATATTTGCGTTTTTCATAGCCAGTTTTGTTTCCCTCGCTCCGTGATAGGGATGCTGGAACAACCTATTCTTTATCAGAGCATTTCACTCCCAAGATGTTTCCAAAACAGTTTTCAGTGCAGCTTTTGTACCGGTCCCACCACCAGTGTGTCTTTGAGCATCATGTAACCGCAAGTTCAGCGGCAGGAGAAGCATCACTTACGCTGCACACAGGCTGCAGGTGCTTTGGAGGGTTTTGTTGCTGCTTTTTAAAGGAAGCCATGGGTTGGGAGCTCTCCCTGTGTTTTCCATCAGGGCATATCTACAGAAGCACAACGCTGAAGAACAGGCACACTTCCAGATTTCACCAGCTTTAGTCCCAGTATCAACTGTTTGCAGACAGCTGTCCCTGTAATCTGCAGGCTGCAGCTTGTGCACAAGGGAAGCCAAAATAAGGCATATTACTGGAAAGCTGATGGGCAGAGATGGCCAGGAATATTCTCCCTCTCAATGGTGAAGATGTGTAGGGGTTTTTTTGTTTAAAACCACATTTTGGATGTAAAGGGAGAATCTTAACACCCCAGAATAGCCTTATTTTATTTGGAGTTTTTAATTTGCAGTCAAATATTTGTTATTTTTCTTCTATTTCTTGGAAATTGTATTTCTGTGAAAGAAAAACCACATTTCCTTTCTTCTTCCTACCACTCAGGTGTTCCTGTTGTCGTTTGCTGACAGTGACAAAGAGCTTCCTATATTTCAGTCACTTAGAAAAGCTGAAAATACCTACAGAGCTTCTGCCTGGGGACTTGCAGCCACATGCAGGGGCCTGTGCACAGCTGGGAAGTGCCACTGACTCATTATTAAGGATCTCAGCCAGGTGGACATCTAAATCCAGATAATCCATCTGCTGATATACATAGAAAGAGGGGAAACAGAACCAGAAGGAGACCACAGGGCTGGACAGAACTGAAAAGCTCTGTTAAGTGATCCACTCCAGGCAAAGTTGAGCTGTTGGTATTGCTAAGTGGTTTGGGAATTTTTTAACTGAATTTTTGGGGCGAGAGGATCTCCTGGAAGGTAGGAAGTGGCATCAAAACTCTATTTATCCTCAAATTTGTCCCCATTCCAGCTACTGCAATCCCCCATCAAGCTGCAGGTGTAAATGCTCCTGGCAGGTCCTGAGCATGAGGTGAAACTCCACATCAGTCCCTCTATTAAACACCCAATTTCATGGCTGGAGTTTGGTGGCAAAATGACAAGAGTAACCCAAATAAATGGGACACTCGCAGCTCCCAAAAAGCAAACCCACAGACAGCTCTCTTTGCTCCACCCAGGGAGATTTGGTGTTTGCAAGCAAGGTCAGCTCAACTTCAGACGTATTCCCGAACCCTTTTCATCCAGTTGTGGTGTTTCAAGCAGATGAAATTTCAAAGGAACATTTGGAAATGGACATGTTATTACGGATATAAACATAGATGAGCCATTTTTCGTGAAGGCAAGACAGTGTTTACCATTGCTGAGCTGTAGAATAGATAAATAAAAGCATTCTCAAGTGCATTCAGCTGTCTTCTACAGGGAGCTGCTCTGGCTGTTCATAAAAACCTCCACAGAACAAATACTAGTGGCGTTTCTCACCCAGTGCTGCTTGCACGCCTCTACTTCCACAGAAGCAACTTTTTGTTAAGGGAAAAATAATTGTTTAAAGCTCTCAGCTATTCCGTTGGTGGTTTTTGGTGAAGTGTTCCTGCAGTGATGGCCCTTTGCTCAGCAGGAACCAGGAGGGAGCCACCCTGTTCCCATCAGCATCTTCACCTCAGCCACAGCCTGAGGACTGAGAACATGACTTTGTACCAATTCTGTAAAATTGGTACAAATTGGAGTGTTCAATTCTCTCATTTTGGATATGTCTTGAAAAAGTAAATCTTTCTTGCAGGATACGCGTGACAGACACTCAACCTCAGCCTTGCTCAGGAAATTGCCTTGCATCTAGAAGGGGAAAATGCCTCACCAACTTGCCACCTCCATAAATCAGCCATCTGCAGAATGTAAACTGGTGCAGCGTGGCTCTATCAGCACTTACAGCTCGGAGTGCTTTGCAGAGGTTTACACAATGTGAACTATTTAGTCTCTCAAGAAGAAATCTCGTGCTATAAATTAACAAACTTTCCAGGAAACGTGGCAAAAACCCACCCGTCGATGCTGACCTCCGGGACTCAGTTATAGAGCTCATAAAAAGGAGAAGTTTCCCTGGCGGATGAAAGGAGCTGGAGAGCTGAGTTTATCTGTGGGTGTTTGGGGAAGAAGGTCACACGCGGCACATCGCGATGCCGCTGCAATGCGAGAAGGTGTTTCGGGAAGGGTTTGACAGATGATGGGGGGAAGTGAGAAGGAGACCAACGCACTCCTTTCCTTCCTGGCCTTCACAGGCTCCAAGGACATAACCCAGAATCAGCCTGAGAGAGCAGCAGAACTCCAGCTGAACCCAAAAGGGCATGGAAAGATATTAGACCATTTGTAAGACTTCACTAACCACCTGTGTTTTCAGCTCTGTGGCACTGGCTGCAGGAGCAGGGGCTCCCTTCCAACTGCTGAAACAATTTTTGCCTGTGTTTTCCCATTCTCAGGAGTTCTCTTAACTCCTGGACATAGATAATGCTGCTGCTGAACCAACCCCGGGGCCAAGAATGCCCCACCACACTGTGCTTCTCTCAGGTCCATCATTGTATACAGGATCCTGTACAATGGATGTACAAAGGAGCAACATCCTCGCCTTCATGCACATGGACTGGCAAAAACCTCACTGATTCTCGAAAATTTCGGGAGTCTGGAAGACAAGCAAGAGGGGAGGCAACTGGGAAATAGCTTCCCAGTGCCAGAGGGCAGGGATAGATGGGACATTGGGAAGGAATTGTTCCCTTTGAGGGTGGTGAGGCCCTGGCACAGGGTGCCCAGAGAAGCTGTGGCTCCCCCATTCCTGACAGTGCCCAAGGCCAGTTGGGATGGGGCTTGGAGCAACCTGGGATAGTGGAAGGTGTCCCTGCTCATGGCAGGAGGTGGAACAGGATGAGCTTTAAGGTCCTTTCCAACCCAAACCATCCTGGGATTCTGTTATCTGCGATGCTTTAAATAATTGTATTAATACTGGGTATAACTGGGGTTTGGTGGAAAAACACAGGGCTGCTTCCTCTCTGTAGAGTCACTTTTGGGAAAAGTGGCCAAAGAGTTGGCCAATCTTTTCCTATTTAAATTACGCACACACACTGATGGGAAAAGCATCATCTTTCTTTAAGACTGCTCAGCACTTAGCAATTTCTTAATAATTGGTATATTTGTAAAGCTTTTTTGCTTCCTGTTTTGTTTGCCGCATTATAAATCAGTGACAATCTCCAGCTGACAAGCTGGGGATATCCACAACAGGAGTAGACACACAACCAGATTTCTACTTGACTTTGTGACGAGATGAGCTTCACACAACATTTCTTTGCCCTCTTCTTTAGTTTAAACAGCTGCTTTCCTCTTAAGGGATGCCAAAACCTCCAGTGGAGCTCTGGGTGCCCGTGCTATCTGCGTAGCAGCACCAAACCTGCTAAAGTGGGCCAGGAGACTTGACTCTGCTTCTAAGACACATCCTTGACATACAATAAAAAAGACAAATTATGAAAACAGGAAACCACAAGTGGTTTCACTCTAGTAAGTTCAGCTGTTCAAGAAAACCAAAACACACCCCGAAAACACGCTGAGCTGCATTTTCTGAGACCAGCTATGCTGACACACTCTCATTGGTGGCTGTTTTCTGTCTCCCATCATGGCCCAAGAAAACACCCTGTTTTTCAGAGCATCACCATATCACTACCCACTTATAATGTCACTCACAGCAAGGAATTCTTCTCATTTTTCTGGTTTTGGCTACCTATTCCTGCAGCCAAACCTCCCTTCAGTCTTGCTTATAGACAGCAAGGAGGAGCTTCTCACGGACCTCTATCCTGGGGGAATTTGGATTAATCACGTGAGGAGAAGGAAGTCTGGCAGCTCTGAAGTCTCCCTGGTGTGCCTGAGGAGTCACAGCAAAGGGACTGCACTGCTCCCATGCTTTGCTCCCAGCCCACCCCCAGTATCCCATGTCCACCTATCCCTCCTCTCCTGGGCCCCTGGTCTACACCAGCCACATGCCTGTAAAGGAAAATGCTAAAGGAAAACATTCTGGTGGAAGAACACACAGGGGGTTCTACACAGGTGATTTAAAATGAGCAAAAATCTTGGCTCGCCATCCCCCCCTCCAGCCAGAAAAAGTCCCAAAAGAGGGACTTACTAATCCCCAAAAGGTGCCAGAAGCAGCAAGTTCCTGATTCGGTCTGAATATGGAGAAGCTGTGGCAGAATACACCTCTTCATATGTGACCTAACAGAGAAAATCACAGGATTTGGGGTTATGTTCTCCTTCCTTTCCCCCGCCTCATTCACATCACACACCACACAACCCTCCCACTCCCTGTGTAAATCCTTTTATGATCTGGCAAACCTGCTGGAGGGCACCTGGGCCGTGTCCAGCTCCTGTCCATTCACCTGCTGCTCATCCCCAGCCCAGGCTTGTGCATAAAAAGCTCAACTAGATCAGAATACAATGACAAAATAGCCCCAGTCCCAGAGCTGAGAAGGCAAGATGGGGAGATCATCCCTTGAAGGCCTTCCTGGCTTGCTGCTTCCTTTCATTCCTTCAAGCCCCTTCTCCCTAGGCATGCTGCCCTCTCCCCCATCACCACCTCCTCCGCCCCTGCACACCTCCAGGAAGACATGGGACAGGGATATCCAGGCTGGGCCATGACAGCAGCCCTGCGTGTGCAATTCCTGGTGCCAGTGCTGTGCTCTGGGTGGGACGTGGCTGGGAAGGGGTGTTTCGCCTCCCTCCAGCCATCACCGTAGGAAACCTCTCATCTGCAGCCAGCAGAGGAGTACTTCCAGAAGGAGGATGCTCTCAACTTAAAAAGCAAGATATATGAAAACACATGGGCAGATGACTTTGCAAAGTCTTGTCCCAGATTAAAAACCCCTAAAGAAGCAACAAAAATCCACCATCTTCTTGAAGCTGTCTTGCTGCAGCAACTACAGAGAGACTTGGGATGATTAACATTCCTCCTTCAGCAGCCAAGTGAGACACAGCTCACCTTCACAACAGAAAATAGATCAGAGATTAATTTATTGTAAATAAAATGTGTATCCAATAACACAGCATTGAGAAATGGGAAAAACACGGGAAGGATTTCAGGCAAGGGTGTGCCTGAAAGCAGAACACTGTATGTCAGGAGATTCATTAATGTGCAGTGCTGTGGGACCCCGAGTGAGGAAATGAGCTCATCTTTTCATCTTCAGAAATCCCATCTCTTCAGTTCTGTAAAACTGATGGAATTTGTTGTTTTCGTTCCCTGTCCCAGTGAGGAGAGAATTCTACTTTTGTAAAAATATAGCTCAATGTATTTCTCCATTTAAATAATTTTATTAAAACTGGTCTTCAAGTGGATTTTAGCGTACCATAATTTCAAGAACGGATTGAAAATTTGAAGTTGTATATTCATTATATATGTTAAGTATGTTAAAAATGACAGTAAGTATGATTTTAAATTATTTAGGAAATGCTTGACAAGTGAACCATATGCTTGAAGACTAGAAGAATCCATTCTGTAGTAATGAAAGTTATTTTTTCACAAATTATTTAAAACTGGGAACTGTCCCTTATTTTTCAAAGTAGGTCATCCATATTCTGTAAAAGGCATACGCTCATGCTGAGTTCTCTGAGAATAACAACACGTAGATACATAAAATTGAAAATAAATATAAATAAAAGCAGATGTGTTCAGAAACAAGCCAGCAGTACTTCTCCTTACAGGTGAGCTGCATCTCCTGGTGACAATTCTGAAGGTGTTTTTAGTGACAAGGGCCACCCGCAGCCAGACTGCGCTGAAGGGAGATGGAAGATACTTCATACCGAGGTACGACAACTCAATGGTCCCTATGGTTCACTTCCAGGTCAGCTCATTCTGAAATTCTGTGATTAATTCTGCAATCCTGTGACTGACTTTGACAGCTGTGGGAACCAGCAGTGATTTCTGGGCGTCTGAGACTGTCCAGAGTTGTCAGTGTTAGTTAAGATAGTTCCAGCAACTGGTGTTAGTTAAGGTAATTCCAGCAGCTGGTGTTGCTCCTGCCACAGGAGGAAACACACAGGTAGTTAATTGCTCCCAGTTCTTGCAAGCACCCGCGGCAGCTTCGTCATTGCATTAATTGGGTGTTTTGCCTGCTGGGTGAAAGCACAAACTCTGACTAACTCCTTCAAGTTAATTCTCAACTGAAGGAGTCCACCTGGAACTAACTGTCAGCTGCCTTCCTGTGGTCATTAGGTGATATTAATTCAATAAATAGAGAATCTCCATTAAAAAATCTATAAAATCGGGTAGGATGGATTTTGGAGTCCATGCCTCCAGCCCAAACAAGAACAGGTAGTACATAAATCCACGCTTCAGCCTTGCCCCAGGTGAAGTTTGACGATGACTGAAATAAGTAAAAAGGTTACCTTGTATCCTACATGTCTCACTTTTTCTCTTATGCTACAGGGGCCCCTGGGATTTTCTGCTTTTGCAACAGAAAATCCCAGAGGGTTTTGATCTCCACAGCATCTTTGAAGAGTCCTCTGAGGTTCAAAACATTTCCTAATATCAAAGTATGCTCTTCTTCCCACCTGATTTTTAGACACAAAGCAGTTCATCCACTGTGTGGATAGACACCCACCTAACTTTGACTCAAACATGAACAATTTCTGTTTGGGGGAAACACTAATGCTTGATCTCTTTGCTTGCACAATGTGACTGGGAAGAAGGTGAAACAGGATGACTCTAATTTTAGAAATATGTTTAATTTTTATGAAGTCAGAGCATCATTTACATTTGACAGTAATGAACTAAAACCATCTTTATTTCAGGCTTTAAAAAAAGAAAGCAAACTAGAGCAAGTGGAGTTTGTGGTAACCCCACGGGAAGAAAATACTCTTAGTCTCTCTTTCCAAAAAAACTCTCTTTCCAAATCCTTTAGGTTTAAAGGTACACATCATTCATCCAGCACAGGGCTGTGAGGGGTGAGCTAACACACAGCTCTGAACCTGACAGCGTATCTCCTGTCTGTATTAATTAGCATCAGATGAATATGTCACTAAGAGCACACGCTCTCCAAAATGCCTTTATTTTGACATATAACATCCTTTGACCTATCAAAACCACATCCCTCCGTGGTAGGAAAACTCACCAGGACAGCCACTCTATTAAGTGATGGTGAGCATCCCCATAACCATTCCTGAGATGAGCAGACCAAGTGTCCTGTACCTTTTTTGGGGGAATAACAGCCAGCAGAACAAAAGGTGTCTGCGGGAGCACCAACAAGACTCAGCCCCAGATGTCAAACACCTGAATGGAGGTGTCTGTATGTGTGCTACACATCTGAGCTCCCTTCAGAGCCGTCTGAGATCTCATGCCCCATCCCTGGAAGTTTTCCAGTCAGGTTGGATGGGGCTTGGAGCAACCTTGTCCAGTGGAAGGTGTCCCTGCCCAAGGCAGGGAGTGGAACAAGATGGTCTCTAAGGTCCCTTCCAGCTCAAACCCTTCTGTGATTCTGTGGTTGTATGGCCCACTTTGCTCACCCTAATGCAGATTTCAGGTAGGACTCTGCGAAACTTCTGTTATTTTCCCCCCTAAAAACCAGCAGGGAACATGTATTGTCTGCTGGTCTCATCAACAACATCCTGGGAGGTCTGGACCAAAAAAACCACCATTTGTGAAAAGAGCTGAGGTGCCAGAAAGGTGGCTTTCTCCAAGGTCCCATTCGCATCTTCCCTTTACTGGAAGGAGCCCAGGAATATGTCATCCATATCAGCACTTGCCCATTCCTAGGATATTTCTAGTGCTGCAGGAAAACATAGTCGGGCATCACCCTGCACACTGACCTCATGCACTATTGCTCTCCAAAACATGTGTTGAAGGCCTTGGCAGGCCTGTGTTCCCCCAAGGACAGCTCAGATTCAGCTCAGACTCTTCTGCTCGCTCTCCCCACGCCAGGAATGGAGGTGATAGACAGCACGTATATCATCACACACATTTGGGGCACATTATCTGGGGTCACTCGAGAACCACGGTGCAGTTTGGGGTCATTTTTCCTCTCTCTTGTCTGTGCACAGATCTGGGTTAATCCTTGCATGAATTATGGCTTGTGATGATGCTGACCAAATATCAGATGAGAGGTGTGTCTCCTCCGCACACTTTTCCTCTCCAAGATTGGACGTTTGAAATCAAATAAGGAAATAAACCCCCACAATCAATATTTTGAAGCCTTGAATTTGGGGCTCTTATTTCTACAGCATTTGCCTGCAGCAGTGAGGAGGGAGAGACCACAGGGCAGAGGTGGGTCACCGCATCCTCGCACCGCCTGTGACACACAGCCCTGCCTGCCCTTCATCTCAGAAAGATTTACAAGTTCCTCTTTCATCTCATAATCCTTCGTTTTTGCCACGTAACCTCCCCTGAACCTGCTGTGAGTCAGCAGGACTTGTCTGTTAAGGGAAGATTGATGCATGGCATTGGAAGAGATAAGGCGTGTTCCTGGGTCAGCCAGAGGCATGCTGGCCACTTTAACCATCCCTCCTCTCACCCCCTGCCCCACTAGAGGGATGGACCAGGTCCAGAACCTGCTCAGAGGTGCTCCAGGGTGCCCTGCTGACCCTTCCCCAGATGGGCTGAGGTGGTGATGTGTTTGTGCTGCACAAAAGTGCATTTTCCAGCTCCTTTGCGCAAATCTTGTGTCACACAACTCAGGTTTTGGCTGCTGGAGAAGCTTTCTTCCAAATGGGACCAAAACATGAATGCTGTTAATTGGTACGTATTAGGGATTGTGTGGCTGGCAAAAATATTCACCATGGGGTTCTGGCCCAACCACATGGTCAAACTCTGCCTCCCAAAGCTCTCCTGGAAAAAAAAAAATGTACCTAAAGTTGGTGCTGTAGTTTGCTTTAGAGGTGGGAACGTGTCAGGAATGAGAGATGGCTGGGAGAAAGCACTCCCATTTGCTTATAAGAAAGAATCCCAGAGCTTGATATGGGAGGTCAAATCTGCCAGCTTAAATCACTTTATTTCTTAAAAGTTGCCGTTCTTGGCAAATATATCGTGGCCTTCACCTAAAAGCGAGGAATGCCATCACATCAGATGTGCACTGCGGCTTCTTTCATCCCCGGCAGAGGAGGGCTGAGGGCTGCAGCCTGAGGGTTGAAAAGATACTTTTCTTTGGAGATGCCAACAGTTTCTTCGGCAGATTTCTCCCCCTCACCCCCTCCCACCCCAACCTCCTTTCACAAAAGAGACCAAAAAAAAAAAAACCATCACAAAAAACAACCCCTAAATGGATCCTGTAGTGTCTGCAATGTAAAGAATTAGCTGAATGGGAAGAAATGAACCATGGCCTTTATGTCCTAGTTACAGTCAGTGCAAACATTGCTGCTAATCCCTGTTGTCAGAGGGGACTGGGGAAGAGACACGGATAGATCCCACTGGGAACATTTTGTCTCTCTCAATCCACACTTGAGATCACATTTTTTGTGTGTAATAACACTGAGTTGTATTAAGAAGCCTGTGGATAACGTGAAGCTGGGGGGGATAATTGCTCACTGTCCATTCCACAGAGTGTAGCACCTACAGCCTTCATATGCAGGGAGGTCTCAGCAACCCATTCATTTCAGGAGAGAAAAAGAGAGCTATTCATTCCCAGCAAATCCCATTTTGCCATGGTAACCCCCCTTCCCTCCCCTCGAGCACAACAGTTGTTCACAGGGGCTGTTTAAAACAAGACAACAAAACCAAACCATCGCCCATCCAGCCCTGGCATTTTCTGCTCAGAGTTTTCTGGGCAGGGATAACCCAGGGATGGGGAAGGGAAGGAGTAAACAGCTCATTTTGTCCCTTGCCATCCCTGGGGGCATCCCATTTGTGTCCTTCAGTGGGACCCATCTCTGGCATGGGGTGTCCTGCACCCCTCGAGATCCCCAGTGGGACAGTGACAGTGGCTATATCATGGAAGCAGGGAATAATTCAGGGAACTTATTTTCTACTCTGTTGTGCCAAGGAGAGGGTTTTGGCTTGTCAGAGCCCATGCAGGGGCTGGGGAAGGGAAAAACAGGCCCCTTGCCAGCTCTGTCCCAGTCTGGAAGGATCAGCCCTGTTTCCTGCAGTCCCTTCCATGGGGAACATGTCCATGTGTCCAACAGCAGCTGGTACCAGCAGAACTCTCACCAGTCTGGGAGCCTCCAGCTGTCCTGGGCCCCTCCAGCCATCCTTGAGTAGGAGCTCTGGAGCTCACAGCCCACAGCCACCACCAGCAAACCTGAGTTTGTGCTGCTGGTGGAGCATTTGGTGGTCACTAAAGCTGAGTTCAAGCTGCTGGAGAGGACATGGGGGATGCAGAGCTTCTCCTGGCGTAACACTGAGCAGTCTGGAGTAGTGGAAGGTGTCCCTGCCCATGTCAGGGGGGTGGAACGAGGTGATCATGGAATCACAGGATGGTTTGGGTTGGGAGGGAGCTTAAAGCTCATCCAGTCCCACTCCCTGCCATGGGCAGAGACACCTGCTACTATCCCCGGTTACTCCAAGCCCTGTCCAGCCTGGCCTTGGACTCTTCCAGGGATCCAGGGGCAGCCACAGCTGCTCTCGGCACCCTGTGCCAGGGCCTCACCACCCTCACAGATAGGAATTCCTTCCCAATATCCCATCTCTCCCTGCCCTCTGGCACTGGGAAGCCATTCCCTGTGTCCTGTCCCTCCCTGCCTTGTCCCAGTCCCTCTCCAGCTCTCCTGGAGCCCCTTTAGGCACTGGCAGGGGCTCTGAGCTCTCCCTGGAGCCTTCTCTTGTGCAGGGGAACACCCCCAGCTCTCCCAGCCTGGCTCCAGAGCAGAGGGGCTCCAGCCCTGGGAGCAGTTCCGTGGCCTCCTCTGGACCTTCTCTAACAGGCCCACGTCTTTCTTGTGCTGAGCACCCCACAGCTGGGCGCAGTGCTCCAGGTGGGCCCTCGTAGCAGAGTAGAGGTGAGGAATCACCTCCCTTGACCTGTCCATGCCTGTTTCAGTGCAGCCCAGGGTGTGTTTGGTGCTCTGGGCTGTGAGTGCACACTGTTTGCTCATGCTCAGCTTTTCACCCATGAGAACCTGCAAGCTCTTGGGGGCCTTGATCCATAAGGTCCCACCCAACTCAAACCATTGTACAATATCCACCTCAAGGTCTCCCCTCTGTCTCTCCATCCCTCTCCCTTCCTGATACCCTGTCCCTGGGTAGCCATTAGATGTGCAGGGAGACTTGGGGTGCAAGAACACTCTGGCCCAAACCATTTTGTTCTTGCACCAAAACTACAACTCAGTTGACAGCTTCCACCAGAACAACCAAGACTGAAGTGAGCTGTCCACCGCCTCGTTGGCTGGAGATGCTGTTCCAGCCAGAGGCAATTCCTTCATGTAGTTATTATCTGAACAGAGACTGATGTCGCAGCACAGAAGATTCATGGGGCAAGGAAGGAAGCAGGGAAACCCAGCCAAAATCCAGGCAAGCAGTGTTGGGAAGACAGGAGATCCTCAGCGTGTGCTGTAGGTGCTTTAACTCTATGCATCACCTCTGCTGAGACCAGGGTATCCACAGCTAAAAATCACACCATTTTTGGTTAACCTGAATTTGCATTCGAGAGTAAATAAGGGATTCCTGGCATAAATATAATTTCAGTAAAAACTAGAATTAAGGGCTGGTTTTGGTTATGAATTAATAGGTTGTTTTATTTTCATAAAGGCAGAGAGAGCACAAAATGTTGGGAAATAAAAACAACTTTGCACCAGGTGTTTTTAAAAGAAATCCCAGCAACACCACAGATTTTATCCTGCACTTTATTGTTGACTGAGGTGAACGAAGCCCTTCTGGTGACCCAGTCTTTTCCCTGCTACATCCTGAGCATAAAACCCTCCCTCTCCACAGGCAAACAAGGTTAGTCAGTTGGTCACACCACAGCCTATTAACATGTAGATATTTTAATCACCCTCCAGATCCTCTCACAAATTGCTCCACATGGCTTTTTCAAAGCACACAACTAATTTCCTGGTTTTTAGTGGCACTTTTTCAAAAGTTTCTCATCTGTCCAGAGTACCTTCTCCTCTCCAAAGACCCAGCACATTGTGGGATCTACCCCCAGCACTGCTTCCTCAAAAAAAGTAACTTTAGAGTTAGAGAAGTCTCAAAGCAAATTGTCTTTGTCTAAACCAAATAGCTAATGCAGCTGAACTGCCCATTACTGGATGGACAAACCACTCCTCTCCATTCACAAGAATGAGAATTTAAGGTTGCAATGAATCCCACTAAAAAGTCTCCCTAGAAAAAAATCCTGTAATGACAGAGTTTGACTCATACTAAACTCACTGCAACTGTGGGGCAGGGGGTGAGAAAAGGGGGGGAAATAAATCCAAAGGCTTCTCCATTCTCAAGTTTTCACTGAAAAGGCACTGACATGAGCAAAAGCATATTAAAACTAAGCGCCTGGAGAAATGACTGCTCCCAGCTGTCTGTCCTGCCTCCTTCCCCTCCAGTGTCACCGTGCGTGTGACACAGACAGCCTGGCTCAGGCAGCAGCTGTTAAACCACTGGAAATTTCACACAGATTTAGGGTTTCTTTCATATATGAAGTGTAACCTGCAGCTGTTGAGCAGCTGCTGCACGGGAGCTTAACCACCCCTGCATCAGAGCTGAGGATCCCAGGCGAGGAGGAGGACAAGTACCTGGGAGAGCCGGAGCAGCCACATTTGATCTGCATCAACCGCAGCCCGGCCCTTGGTCCTCACCAGAGCTTGGGTTTCACTCAGATCCATGGCTTTGGAGCCTCTGTCTGCATGGTCCCTGCTCCCCTCAGGCTCCAGGTGCACCAACCTGGTGCCACCCAGCTCAAACCCCCCCAGGAGGAGCATTAAAGAAGTGCTGTGACCTTTCAAGCGTGGACACAGCCTCTGCACCATGTGAGTCCTTAAAGTATTCAAACATCCAGCATTTAGGTTGAAAGGTCTGCACGACAATGGCATAACAGAATGTATTTACAGACTGTAGAATCACAGAATTACTTGGGTTGGAAAAGCCCTTAGAGGCCATCAAGTCCAACCATTCCTCAGCACTGCCAAGGCCACCATTGACCCATGTCCCCAAGTGCCATACCCACATGACTTTTAAACCCCTGCGGGTTTTAAATTGTGCCATACCCACATGACTTTTAAACCCTTGCCCACCACTGTCCTGGGCAGCTGTGCCAGGCCAGGACAACTCTTTTGATAAAGAAATTTTTCCTAATGTCCAATCTAACCCCCATTGGAGCCAAATCCTCTGCTACTGGACTTATTTTTTTTGGTGAGGACCATGAAGTTTCTTACCCCTTGGCTATGCCAAAATCTTAAACACTGACGGCTGTTGGCATTTTCTGGGCTCCTTGGGACAGAAATGGAGCCCTGGGTTCAGCAGAGGACATTCAGGAATGATGTTCCACAGCCATGTGGGAACTACAAGGATCCTGTTTGCTCCTGTAGGCAAACACAGCTTTATTTCTTGGAGAACACTGCCTTTAGCCTCTAAAAATTCCAAAACAGCAGGATTGTTAACCTGAGGGACCACAGCCACACTAAGAATGCAACGATTTCAGTGCCCCTCAACCAAAGCAGCGTTTTCACTGCTGTTCAGGGTTTGTTGGGGTTTGCAGCTCCCAAACCACCGAAAATGCCAGCAAAGACCAGAAGCTTCCCTCGGGGCTGGTGTTTCCACAGGCTGGGCCACACCAGTGTCTTGGAGCTGGCCTTTCCTACTCTGCTCTGTGTACATTCCCTAAGGCACTGAGAAGGTGCCCAAGGGAGATTGTCCTGGGATCCTGTGAAAACTTTAACAGATTGACCATGACCATTGATTAACACTATCAGCCTCTTGATCAAAAAATTTGCCACCATGGACAGAAGAATCACTTACTTTTGCCATAGTTCTCTCATCCTCTCTAGACAAGCAAAGAAAACCAAGCAGAGGGATGGCTTAGAAAATGCAATCAAGTAATTTCTGTATCCTACTCTTCATGGAAAGAGAGTCCTAGTTAATTTCATCTCATTTAACCTCATCCATTCTTTTTTCCATACAAATGATCTTATCCTCTCACCACAAAAGCTCAAGACAACATCGGCTTGTTCGTTGTTGCCACTAAGTTGTTTTTATTGATAAGTACAAGTGAATTTGTTTAGCCTGTTGGTCCCCATTTAAGCAATACTTATGAGAAATGCTCCAGACCAGTTCCAGTGATGTTTCATTGGTGTTTCCTAACGAGACTGCCAAAACTGTGTAGTGTTCGCTCTCTGAAGCTAATGGGGAGAAAAAATAGCATTGCAGGATGCCATTCTATATCAACCCTGTTGTGGGCCACATTTTTGCCACACACATCATACTGTGAGTGGTTTCCTAATTTCTTTGCATGAAATTAATGAAGAATGAAATTCAGGTTTACATTTCAAGCAGCCACACACCCCACAAAAGTTTCACTGAGGGTGTATATTAAGTATAAATGAAATACTTACTCTGGTTGTTACTCCATATCAGCCTCAGCCAGAAGATATTCCACTGCTAGCCCTGGGCCTCTGGTGTGGAAAATATTCCTACTGACAGCACAACCCTTGTGAGAGCACCCAAGCCTTGCATGCTCTGGGTGAGGGAGCAGGAGATTTTCCAAAGAGAAGCCACGGTGCTAATGGATGAACTGTTCGGATTTAGGAATGGACCTGGGGCAGAACCTCAGATCTACCCGCCTTTGAGTTTCACAGAGTTTTTGTATTTGTGTTACAGCATGAATTTGTCTGTTCTTGCCCTCTGACACATTTTCAAAACCAACAAAGCTGTTGAACTCCCACTGAAGAGCACTTACAGAGGCTAGCATGCTTTTCCCAGGAAAAAAAAAATCCTGCAGAAAGGAAACACTGCAACCAAAACATGCACGTCCCTGGCTGCATCTAGACCTCAGGCACTGTGATGAGAGAGAATGCACCTGCAGATACCAGAGTGGGTGGGAATCATAAAAATTTCTAACTCGAGAGGCAGTTGCCTTCATGCAGCATCATCTCCCTGCTCCTTTTGAAGAAAGATACTGCTTTGGAATCTCAAGAATTTGGAATAAATCCCACCCCCTACCCTCCCTCCCTCCTCCCCTTTCTTTTTAACCTTGTAGGTGGGAAATATTACAATGCTAATTGACATTTTCAGTCATTGATCCTTTGAAAAACACCTACATGGCACTGCTGATAAAATCTGTGGGAAGCACCAGCACTGGCAGCTATCAGTGAGGGCAGGGCAGTTGCACTGGGATCCTTCATCCAGCCAGAGGTGTTCTGACAAACCCTGTTTGCAGTGAGCTGTACAAAAAGTTGCAGCTGTAGTTGTTTTCTGTGTGGTGGGAAAATATTTTCTGGAGGGTTTCAGCAGAAAAAAATGCAGATGCAACGGTATTGTATTGATATTGCATTGATGACACAATTGCAGTGACACTGAAAGAGCTGGTAGCAATGCCAAAAAAATTAAAGGACTGGGGAAGTTATTTTAAGATAGAAGAAGTATTCTGAAGTCTCTGTATCAAAAGGAAGAACAAAAACCGTATTCAACCCACCATATCCACTCCGAGTTCACAGTTCTGGCTGGGGCTGGGGCAGAGAGGGTGGTAAGATTTTTTGATATTGCACTGAGTGAAGGCATTTGCCAGTTGGGATCCTTGCCCACAGCGGATTCCATCCGTCTTGTGGTCCAAAGGCACCGTTCTCTCTAGTTTAGCCAAAGGAGGGTTGAAGAGTTCTTTGATCACTGCTTATGAGAGCCTGGACTGGGAAAATAATTACTGGGTACTAATCAACCCTCGCAGCTGTAGCCAGACAATTGCAAGTAAGAGTAAATCTCCCTTTCTCCAGGGGTTTGATTAACCACATGGGACACCCCTCAGGGGAGGAAATAGACCTGCATTTGTTGGTGTCCTCAGCTCCAGACATCACCTTTCTCCATAGTGTCCTTCAGCCAAACCAAGTTTTCATGTGTGTGTATGGTAATGGGGGATGGGAGGAAGAAAGGGAAACGAGGAAGAACTGGATGCTCTTCTTCTGCTGAGGAAACCCCTTGGCACCATGAACCAGCCTTTCAGTGGGAAGCACCACCTGGGAAGCAAGATGAGAAGAATTCCCTGAAGAATGCTCTGTCCTTTGCAAGAGAGAAAACTCCCCAAAAAGCACAGCTTGTTCTTCCTGCTGCACCAGCCAGCCCTGATGCTGCTCGGGGGACAGCTTTGTCTTTCTGCAGTTGCATCAGGACATTTGTCATCACTGCACAGGAGAGTGTTCAGCAACTGACTGAAGTTTTCATCCTTGCCCTGCACAAGTCAGTGTCCTTCCAAGTTCTTTCTTCCTCCTCTTTGCAAGGGCTGAGGAAACATGACAGCTGTGGCCTGGGCTGCCAGGAATGACCTAGAGGGAACAGAAAAGCCACCAAGCAACACACTTGCCCCTCAATATTAGGAGAAATGTACCTAACTGGAATAATCTGCCAAGGGTGCTCGGGTTGCTCAGTGTGGAGTGTCTGTGCCCAGGACAATCCATGGAGATCTAAAGATCCAGGCACTCCTGGATGCAGTCCCTGGAGAAAAGGGCTCCCAGCCTACAACCCTCCCTCTGTAAAGGCCCCAGATGCTGCAAAGAAAAAAGGGAAGCAGCCCTTTGAGAAATTAAATCCATTGGGGCAGGGGCTCAAATTAGAGTTGTATCTCTCAAGGTTTAGGAAAACTTGTGTCCATGTCCCTATAGTGTCACTGCTGTGGCCAGCTGCTAAAGGCCAGCACACCAGAGAGGGACGGTCCCAGCTGGAAGGAGTTGGTTTGTTGGTAAATCCTTGGAGAAATTCATGGAATCAGAGAATCACTTGGGTTGGAAAAGGCCTCGGAGGCCATCAAATCCAACTATTCCCCAGCACGGCCAAGGCCACCACTGACCCATGTCCCCAAGTGCCACATCCACATGGCTTTCAAATCCCTCGAGGGATGGGGACTCCACCGCTGCCCTGGGCAGCTGTGCCAAGGCTGGACAATCCTTCTGGTGAAGGAATTGTTCCTGACGTCCATTCTGGCTCACCCCTGGCACAGCCTCAGGCCGTTCCCACTCCTCCTGTCCCAGTTCCTGGGAGCAGAGCCCGACCCCCCCGGCTGTCCCCTCCTGTCAGGGAGTTGTGCAGAGCCACAAGGTCCCCCCTGAGCCTCCTTTTCTCCAGGCTGAGCCCCTTTCCCAGCTCCCTCAGCTGCTCCTCACAGGACTTGTTCGGTACAACACGAGGTTTTTGCGTGTGTCCTGGTAAAGATAAACTGAAAAGAGTGAAGAAAACGCCAGGGGTTGGTTTTTGTTTTATTTTTTCTGTTGTTAGAGTTGTACAGAGTAAAGCTCATTTACTTAGCAGTCCCTGTCGTAGGGTTTCCCTTCCATCTGAAGGCTCCTCCTAGACACCTTGCAGGAATTTTGTGCTTATGAAACTGCTCCAACCTCTGCAGCTCAGCTCCCCTTGGAACAATGCATTCTCTGTGAGCCCCTGAATAGAAAACATCAGCCCATAGTGATAGAGCTCCTGTTAGTGCCCAGCCCTAGACATGGGATAAAAGTGCTTTTCAATGTGTACTTGGGAAAAAAAATGTCTTTTAATGCTCCCACAGTACTCTTTTTACAATGCCAATGCCACTTACAGCCATTGATAGGAAGAAGTTGGACTAATCTTAGCCAGAAGTTCCCATGACCTTTCAGTATCCGCAATACTGCAACTTTTCTTAAAATTATCTTTGCGGGGAAAACAATGTAAAATATACCAAAGGATTTATAGCAGACAAATGGCTACTTGTTAAGAAGCCCAAATATTACAGGAAGATGTTTTTGGTGATTTTATGCGGCTGGTATGAGGAGGGCAAAATTCACAGGGATCAAGTGGGAATATTGAAGAACAAAACGAAAGTGAGTCAAAGGGTCCAGCAGTGATTTCACACAGTGCTTCATGGAGCATAACCTGGGGAACTCCCTGCCCTCTTATATCACCTCAAATTAGCAAGTAAAAATGAAGCAACTGTGATGGAATATTGGAACCCCCTTCACTTTCTTAGAAGTAATAAAAAAACTCCTCAGAAAAAGGTTTTAAACCTCTTTTTCAGAAGCAAGCTCATAAAAAGATGGAAGAACCAACAGATCAGAGACTGAAAAATAAATCTTTGAGCAAATACACATCAAGCAGCAGCACTGGGATACAAGGTCTAATGGAAGAAGAGGCCAAATTGGGAAGAAAAACAGAGAAAGACAGAGGAAAATCTCTTCTCCCTGATGTCTTTGTGTACAGTAAACTGTCCTCACTGAGAAGCTCTGCCAAACAAAGCTTTTATTCCAGCCTCTGCATGTTGCAGTCAGGCAGATTGACCGAAATTCCCCCAAAAATGTGACAGCTGGAATAAAATAGAGATCTTGGCAGAGCTAACATAATCACAGAATGGCCTGGATTGGAAGGGACCTTAAATCTCATCTCATTTCACCCCTGCCATGGGCAGAGTCCACTATCCCAGGCTGCTCCAAGCCCCATCCAAGCTGCCCTTGAAATATATCAAAATGATAGAAAACAATAACAGAAAAAAAAATTTTGAAGGACCAGGAAACAATCAGAGGCCAGATTTGAGAAAATTAAATGCAAATAGGTCTTGTGGTTCAGGAAAAAAAAATCACACTCTTGAAATGTGTCATCCCATGACACGTTTTGGGGGAGTAACACTGAAAAGCAGCAGGCTGTTAAACAGTCATCTGTTTCCAAGTGGGAAGTGCACGATTTCAGAACCAGACCTTTTCCATACATAAACGGTGGGAGAAGCACTTCATCCTTTTTTATGACATGGAACAAGAGAAAAAGGAAGAGGCTGTGGAGGCTGTGTTGGGCTGCAGTGAACATGTGATGGTCAGACGTGTGCTCGTATCGGCCTGGCTCTGCTGGGACCCCGGACAATGACTCTGCACGGGCCAGCACGCGTGTCCTGATGTGATCTCTGGGTGTTCCATTTCCAAACCAAACCTCACTAAAAAAAATGAGATCAGCTCTGTTACCTAAGGCTTTTCAGCACAGGAATTTGCCATGGCACAGGTATGGTTACTCCTGGGACATTGTGATAGTACCCCTTGGAAAGCTGTCCACAAGTCTAATGTATTTTACATGTATTTTAATACTTTTAAGCAACAGCAAGCTGCTTTTTATGCATGTAGGCATGAAAATACATGCAAAAACTAAAATACATTCCTTTATTTTCATCGGACCTCGCAGACTGCCCCACTAAGTGTTTACAGGCTGTCCTTTCAAGATTTATTTTTATGTTTGGGTATTCGGAGGCAGGCTCTCCAGCTTCTGCTCAAGTAGAACTCCTTTTTCTGCTGTCAACGAGTAGTTTTTTCCTAGTAAAAACAACCATTATTTTTACTAGCAACAGCTGCTGTGCTGGGCTCAGCGCAGCAGCACCCGATTTCCTCGTTAGATGTGGGAGTTTTCCCTTCAATCCCGGAAACACCAACACCGGCTCTGATCTTTTTTCTTTTAAACCAACGTTGTCCAGCCCTCGAGCAGAGATGAGCAGGGCCTGAATCTGGCTCCCTGCTCTCAGAATATCTCAGAGATGTGGGCAGTGAGCTCAAGGCTGGGCTCTGCCCGTGGCCAGCCCACCAAAAAGGGGTCCACAGACCTGAGCCAGACCAAATTCCAGCGCTGTCACCTGGAAGATGTGCACCCCCAGCATCCCCCATGTCCGCACCAGCCTCCTGCTGAACATCAACGGGATGTGGGTTCCTAAACCCCTGGGCATTTCTGGGAAACTCCAAATGAAAGAAAAAGGATCCTTTCCTGGCCATGGAAGGTCTGCAATGCCAGACGTTCCGGCTGCCTACATCCAGCCTCAAGGCCCCTTTGTCTAATGTGAGTTATTCATAATTACTCAAGCTGCTAATTTTCCTCTTATGTAAATGACGTTGGGAGGCAAAGCATGAAGGCAGCTAGGCACGTACAGGATAATGGATTGCAGGAGGAAAGAATAGAGCTGGCATGATGTGAGAACAGCTCTGGGTGCTAGGCAGATTCCAGCAAACTGGAACGCTTCTGGAAATTCCCTAGAAATGCAGGTGGCACCAAAAAAATTCCTGTTCAGTTTAATCACCAAAAAATTGGAAGGATGCAATGTTTCCTCTCACATGGAAAAAACCATCTATTTTAGTGCTATGGTCCTCCCTCCCCAGACCAGCCCCATCTTCCAGCATGGGGACCTTTGGTTCAACCACCCCAAAGGCACACCCCTTGGGGATGGCTGGGTCAAGATATTTGAGGACATCCTGTCTGTGTTTGCTCTGCTGGAAAAATCTTCAAAATGAGGCCTTACAAACAGTTCACGTTTTCTTTCACAGCATCTCCACGTGACAGCTGAGTGTCCATCTCCTGGGAGCACGTGGCCCTCAGCACGCAGCCACGAGCGCTCGCTTTTGGATGCAGACTAAACACCAGCAGACGCACACAGGCATCAGCAGGTTACCTCAGGCCCTTCTGTTTCTGTGCTGGCCTCTACCCACATCACCAGCGCTGAGTTTTCCATCTTAAACCTCACTGCTCTTCAAGCCAAGTAGTTTACACTCACAGTTCATGCCTTAGCTCCCTGGCCGGCTGCACCACGTGTTTTGCTGACCGTGAGGATGTCAGGAGAGGACAAGGCTGGGTTTCCACAGGACATTGGGGTTCTTGCTTGTCTCACGTTATGTGGGGAAGTGCTGAGAACAGCCCTGAACAGACCTACCAGAGCTCCAGCCCATCCATGGAGGCTCCACACCTCGGCAGGGATTTGTTCAGCTGCAAACCTTCGCTTGCCGCAGATGTGGGCTGAGGTTTTTCATGCATCTCTGTTAATTTTTAGCCTAATGGGGCTGAAACCTAAGGCCAGCATTTCCAACCTTCGTGATTTCCTGAGCCTGTGACTTCTTCCCATGGGAGGTTCGGCCTCGTGTATGGGAATACCTCTCGGCAGCACGTTTCCTCTCCTTACCTTGCACAGACTCCCAACAAAGCACCCATGGACTTTGCCATGCAGTGTTTCCAACCGAAAAAAGTTATAGCTCAGCTAGAAAAGATGGGATATTCTCAAGGTATAAAGAGTTTTACTGACACATCTGTACATGCTGAAAAGGGAGAAAGCAGCCAGAGGCCAGCAAAGTGCTAAAAAGGATGGAAACACTTGCAGAAAGCTTTAAGACAGGATTTCACCTCTCTCAAATCCATGCAACCTGTCACAGAGCATAAGGAGTGAAGCGTTTTTTGAACAAACACACACAACCAGGGCGACTTGAACTTGGGCTTGTTAATGGGAAGGGTGACAGATGTTCCTCTGGACCTTTTTTCTCTTCCAGAGGAGAGGAAACAGAGATGTGGGATCTGTCTTAGTAACTGGAGGAAGGAGAGAGCGATTCGAGCTTCTTTCCAGAAAAAGAGCAACATGTGTCAGTCAAAGAGCTGAGTCAGCTAAGCCCCAACTGTGTAATTAAGCATAACATGTATAAGATATTTTCTTGGTTTTTCTTCTTTTATCTTCATTCCTTTACTGCAAATCTATTTTTTCAGCCTCATGTACCCTTTCATCTGTCTTGTCTAGTTACAGCTGTGTGACTGTGAGCTGAGACACAACAGGGTGTTCTCCTGCCCTGGGGTTGGAGACCCTTCAAACTGGGCTATGGGGGCTTGAAATCACTGTGCTACCTCCCCAAAATACTGCTGTGATGGGCATTAAGGTTGGCTTCAATAATACAACAGGTCCCTGAGGGACAGCTCTCATCTCCTGTGACTGGGACAGGACCCAGGGAACGGCTGGAGCTGTGCCAGGGAGGGTGAGGTTGGATAGCAGGGAAAGGTTCTTCCCCCAGAGGGTGCAGGGCACTGCCCAGGCTCCCCAGGGAATGGGCACGGCCCCGAGGCTGCCAGAGCTCAGAGAGAGTTTGGATGTGCCCAGGATGGGATTTTTGCGGTGTCTGTTCAGGGCCCGGGGCTGGACTCCACGGTCCGTCGGGTCCGTTCCAGCTCAGGATATTCTGTGATTCATGTCAGACACCACTTGGGTCATGAGCTGCTGCTGATCAGGTGTGGAACTGAAAAAGGTCTCTGCACTGAGCAAAAAACTCAAGAGAGGTCTCTGACCTGCAGCAAGACAGTTGAATGTGCACATGAGCCTAAGAAAGGTGCAGTGCTTCACATTGCCCAGCAAGAACATCACCCTTGCCCACCTGTGCCCCCACACGCTCCTGGGCACGAGTACCTCCCTGAAATGGTTAAGTCAAATAACACCTAATGTTGTGTGTGGCACCAGCTGATACTGCTCAGGGCAGGTTTTCAGCTTTTAAATGCTATTTCTATTTCAGTTCACCCCCCGCCATCTGTCTCGGTGCGAAACACCTATCTCACAAAAGGCCTTTCAGCTCCACCAAGCCCCAACAGACAATTTTATGCAGAAATACCAAATCTGTCACACAGTCAAGAGAACATTGCATTTTCACATGCAACTCCAGCAAGCAGGATGTCACCTGATGGGTCTATTCCTCATTTCCTGCCCAGAAAAATCCATCAGTCTTCAACAATCTTCAACAACTACATCTCAGGGCTGTAACCTACCCCTCACCTATCATGTTTACTAGATGGGTCAAGAAGTCAGAATGGGACTGGGCAATGCAGAGATGTCACTGGTCCACTTCCAAATTGTTCCATGTTCTCCAGAGATTCGTATTCAGTAAAACCCCTCCTCTCTGGTACCTTCATCCCTTGCTATTTCCTTTTTCAACAGCTGGGTTCAAGCTGCATGAATCAGCGAGTTTTAAGAGAATAACATTATTCCTTGAGTATTGACTGGGTAAAAAGTGATTTAATATGGTAACATTTTCAATATTGTCTGGAAGTCAAATTATAGCTAAATGTTAGCTGGGGACACTTGATAATAGAATTCTAAAACAGTTTGGGTTGGAAGGAAGCTTGAAGGCCATCTTGTTCTAACACTCTCTGCCATGGGCAGGGACACCTTCCACTAGCCCAGATTACTCCAAGCCCTGTCCAGCCTGGCCTTGGACACATCCAGGGATCCAGGGGCAGCCACAGCTGCTCTGGGCACCCTGTGCCAGGGCCTCACCACCCTCACAGACAGGAATTCCTTCCCAATATCCCATCTAACCCTGCCCTCTGGCACTGGGAAGCCATTCCCTGTGTCCTGTCCCTCCATGCCTTGTCCCCCGTCCCTCTCCAGCTCTCCTGGAGCCCCTTTAGGCACTGGCAGGGGCTCTGAGCTCTCCCTGGAGCCTTCTCTTGTGCAGGGGAACACCCCCAGCTCTCCCAGCCTGGCTCCAGAGCAGAGGGGCTCCAGCCCTGGGAGCATCTCCGTGGCCTCCTCTGGACTGGCTCCAGCAGCTCCACGTCCTTCTGCTGTTGGACACTCCATTTAAAAGTAATAAAATGTACTAAACCCCAAAATTATTCCATATTTGTTCAACAAAAGTGGTACAGGACCACTGAATATCTGCTCTGTGTGGGGCTGGGGTTTTCCCCTCCTGGGCAGGATGTCAGCAATGTTCCCATTCCACACAGAAACCACACGTTACAGCCTCACATGCTAAAAATCTTCAGCACCATCCTATCCCCCTGCAGAGCTGGAAGCAAGCCCAAGGAGCCTTCACAATCACTTAGCAGGCATCAAACAGTAAAGAAGACACCTCTGTTCCCCTTGTGCATCTTTATAAACTGAAAGCACAGCCAGGTGGTGGAACCACACACAAGCTGAGCCACGCACGTCCAAAGCAGGATAGCACCTCTCATGAGGACAAAATAAATTGAGCCAGGGTTGACTCGCTCTTCTTCACTCTCAACACCATCCCCAGGGTCATGGTGTTCAGTGGTTTCTTAAAAAATTTAGCCCTTAGGCTTCTGTTCTTACAGGAAAAATCTAGCTGTCTCCGGCATAAAACCAAAAGTTGTTTCTAGTGGGTGCTGGGGAAACAGTGATCAAAGAGCTCGGGAGTGAAAAGGTAAACAAGCCTCCCTGAATCCACGATTTCAAACAAGCCACGGTGGCTTCAAACAGCTTTCTGTGTTGGAAAGAAGAGATAGGGATGTGATTAACTTTTATTTAATTTAACAAGAGAGATAGCCAAGGCTAAAGTTGACACACAGATGAAATGCCTCTAAAAGACAGAGGTGAGGAGGGACCAATCCAGGCGGCACCCTTATTTCTGGAACTGGGTCCTGGCCAAGCTCAAGGTCTCTAAGCATGACTACAACGAATTGCCTTCTCCGTAGCTCCTGCAGTCCTCATTCTACTGTGTTTTCCCATCATTTAATCACAAAAAACCAGAAGGAACTACAGGGAAGGAACATTTTCAGTTTCTCTTTTGAACTCTACCATGCAGCAGTTACTTCCCTGGAAAATAACTGGCCAACAAATCAGAATCAAAATAACTTTTTTTCCGGGGAATTTTTTTTTTAAAGGCTAAATTCTCCTAACTACAGAAAATGAGAGAATAATAGTATTAGCATCCAAAAAAGGCTTCTGCCTCTTCCAAGTATCAAAATGAATCAATTTTCTAACTTTTGGGGTGGCAAAATAATTGCAAAGTGTCTATTTCAACAAAAGTATTAGCTCCTGGTGCCACATTAATTGAAGATCAGGCTTCAGACTTTCTAATCAGACAATGGAATAATTCTAAGGTAAATCATTAGAATGGACAATTTTGTATTGTCAGATCAAGAACATCAGCTACAGCTGAAAAGCAAAATCATCTACCCAGGAACATGGTCTATCTATAGAGACTCGTGTAGTGAGGGGAAAAAAAAAGAAAGAAAAATGAAGAAAAATCATGATTGAGGATGTGGACTTCTTCATCATGGCAAAATTAAAGTTGGGTTTTATATGCTTCAATCAGCAAAATTAAATTACTTTTTAAAAAATGTGTTTTCTGAACACGCATATGAAACACTGGTTCTCCTCAAGGCCACACATCCCAGCTTAGAGCAAACTGTCTGGGCATGGGACTTGGGCCCAGAAGAGATTTTTTGTTACGTTTTACTGATATGGTATTGCACTGGGAACTTCCTTTAAAGAGCAGCAGCTGAGGGCAGCAAAGCAAATTCCCCAGCTAACGTTTCAAGGACGTGAGAGTGTCTCAGCCCTTTTCGAAAGCCTCTTCTGTCACTGCATAGCATGACCATATCTGCTGAATTCACTCTGAAAAAATCCCCCTCTCGAATGAGGGCTCTGAAAACTTCTCAGAACATGAAACCCTGCAAATTTCTCTGTAGTGAGAAATTTTTCTCTGTCAGCAGCTTAAATTCACTGGGAAAAAAAAATTATGCAGTTTAGCAGAATTTATTTAGGGAAAGCTTTCATAGTGGGGTTTTCTTCTAAATACTTGTGCAATGATGAAGTGAAAGTCAAAGATCTGGGCATAAACTCCAGTCAAAGATCTGGAGAGGCAGTGAGGACCTCACCAGCCTTTCCCATCTTGCAGGGCAGGATGCTTCAATGGCACCTGGTGCATTCCCATGACACCCACTTTATGCAATCAGCAACAATCTGTTGGGTAAAACACGGCTTGTTCTGGCTTGGGACAGGCAGGCCCTGGCTCTTGGTCTCACTGGGACTCTCCCTATCCTGTGGGGTTTTGGTGGGGTGCCTCAACAGCCACCCTCCTTTATAGAATAAAGATTATAAAATATAGATGGTTTGGGTTGGAAGGGGCCTTAAAGCCCATCCCATTCCACTCCTCGCCACGGGCAGGGACACCTTCCACTATCCCAGGTTGCTCCAAGCCCCGTCCAATCTGGCCTTGAATGTTTCATGGTCTCAAGCTGTACCAGGGCAGGATCAGGTTGATCACTCAGAGGAATTTCCTTACAGAAAGGGTAATTTAACACTGGAAGGGGCTGCCCAGGGAGGTGTTGGAGTCCTCACCTCTGGAGGAGTCCAAGAAATGAGTGGATGTGGCACTCAGAGCTCTGGGCTGAGTGACAAGGTGGGGACCAGGCACAGGTTGGGCTCTATGGTCTCAGAGGGCTTTTCCAACCCAAGTGATTCTGGGATTCTGTTTCCGAGGACAGGGCATCCACCACCCCTCTGGGCAATCCTTTTCTTCCCTCGGACACAGCAGCACAGGTGCGTGTTATTTTTAGACGTGGGGAGTGATCTGTCCTCAGGCCACAGGACATTTCCCAGTGAGGTCCTGATGTGCCTGGTGGTCATTCCCAACCCCTGGGGCCCCTTCCTGCCAGCCCTACATGTAACAGCCGGGCCCTGGGAGTCCCTGCCTCCGTCCTTCACCATCCAGTGTGACAAATGATAAATAATGGGGGATTGGCTAAATCTACTGGCTGATCCATGCCCGGATAAATGCTCCCAGCTCCCCCAGCCACACAGGGAAGCTGTCATCAGCTGACTTGAGCCCCCTTTTCCTCTCTCCTCAGCTCACAAGGAGCGGCCCCAGCTGCAGCAATGCCTTCAGAGCAGAGCATGCTCAGCACAAGCATCGCTGTTATTACTCACAAGCAGTAACTAGAGAGGGCTTTCTCCATCCTGGCACTTTGCAGCAGAGTTGGATGCATCTTTTGGTTTGATGATGAGCTGCATCAACAAATCCAGCCCCATCCAAGGAGCTCTTTATGCAGGAGACCCCCAGTTCAGGGAGGAGATCACATACCTTGAAGGATACCAGCACAGAGCTCCACATGGATGTGGGATGAGCTGGATTGCACCATTCTTTGGAGCAGAGCCATGAGCAGTCATTGCTACCAGCTCTCTCTCTCTAAGGCAGATCTGGGGAAATTATTTTCTAGCTCCTTTCCATATGAAAAGTCCTAAAAATCCAAAGGAGCCAGCAGGTACAGCTAAGACCAGTTGCACTTTGATTCTTCAGCAGGAAGCTAAAGAGCTAAGATCCTTCTCAACATGCAAATGTGATGGGAAATAATTTAGTTCAATGTTGGTAAAGGATAACATCCAGCCTGGCACAGCCGCAGAAGAGAGGTGGACGTGATCCTGAGGAACAGCAAATTTGTTTATTTATTAAGTCTCATGCCAAAAATACTAGAGCAGTATTTGCTTGTAGAAATATTTAGTTCAGTCTGGGACTGCCCTTCCTGAAGCTGATGTGGGATTATTTATCCAGGCAGAAAATTGCAGGGTGTACTCAGGTAGGAATAGTGTGGCCTGAGCCGGGATCTGCTCCTGTCACTGGTAAAACGCCTGGCCTGGCAGAGCAGCCGGGGGGACAGAAGATAAAAGGGTCCTTTTCCCTCCTGCCTCAGAGGAGGATGAAATATGAAAGCAAAGTTATTGCATCTCCTTGAGGAGCCCCTGAGCAGGGTGAGCAGCTGAAGAGGACACATTTCCCCCACACATGCAAGGGCCCAGTGTCCTGTGGCATCCCCCCGTGCTCCTCAGCCCGTGGTGGGATGGATGGGATTGGGGGAAAAACACTGATTTCAGGCAAAGGCAAGAGTTGTTAGCAGGTCGAAGGCTATGGTAGAGAAAGGTTGTCCTGCTCATAGCCCTAACAGGAGTGTGTGAGGGCCATAAACATCTCCTGCCTTCTGCAGACCCACCTTAGGTGGAGAAGCGCCCACCTGAAAGAGTTAAACAGACGCTGTTGCGTAAATCTGTTTTACAGCCCCTTAAAAACACACAGGGACCACGACAAACCTCGCTAAATGCTTTCACTCCCTGACAAAAGTTTCGTCAAATTCTATTGGGAAATTGTCTCAAGCAGTTTTTCCCGAGATGAGGGAGGCAGCTCCCACCGCAGAAGTCCTCTGGTTCAGCCAAACACTGCATGGGTCCCTCTCTCCTTCACCACCAAGCCACTTCTGATCTGATCTGGGGAGGCTGTCATTCCTTAATTTGCCCCTCTTCCCACCCTCCCCATCATTACTCCTGTACTCTCCCGTCAGCTGCTGCTGCGGTACCAAAGGTGTGTCAGAATCAGAGCCGTTTTTCTCCTGCAATGAGCTGGGCAGGCCAGGAGGGTGGCAGAACACGGACTGCAGGGACAGGCACCCTCAGACATCCCCGTGCTGGGTGTCCAAGGGGGAAGAAGTTCTGGTGACAGACTACGGGATTTTGGTGGGGGTACCACGGATGGGGCTGTGGCCCCCTGTACCCAGTAACATCTTGTTCCTGCAGAAAAAACAGGGATCTCATCATCTTTGGTTCTGGGATGTCTCATGTACACCAGGACAGTCATATAAACCAGTAGTATTTCCCAGACCTGGCAATCTCACAGCTGATGATGAGAAACATTTCATTTAACAGAAGACTTCCAGGCACAGGAACATTAAGAAGAAATCACATCAATGTTAAAAATGAAGACAAATTATTCCAAGCCCAGGACAAGGATTCTATAAATCCGTGAATTGGTCCCAGTGGTGGGAGGAGAGAGCCAACAAGGCTCTTGTCAGGAGTCCATGCAGAGGTGGGTACCGCTGCAGGAAAGCCCTGGATAAGCTGTTGGGGCTGACCTGCCCCTCTGTTTTATCCCCGTGCTGAGCACTGATGGGGTCCCGGGGTCACCATCCCGGGCAGGCAGCACTGCTGGGGCACTGGGTACCGAGGGCGAGCAGGAGGCGGAAACCTGCTTCAAAGCAATCCGGGAGAAACACTGCAGCTAAAAATCCCGTGGGCCAATCACGGCAGCTACCAAAGCTTCTGTCTGTGTCCCAGATAGGAATTTTGAGATAAGAGCGTATGCAGAGCCCACAGCGCATTAGGATTGTGTTTCACACAGCGTGGCAGTGACTCACGCTGCCAGCACGGGTAAGTAATTCTCCCCCTCCATCCTTCTTCTCTTGCTCCATCTGCACTAAGATTGGTGCAGAACTATAGAAACTGTATTAATAAAGGTCTTTTATGTGGGTTTAATCATCTCCCAGGATCTGCCAGACCACAAACTTGAAACTCTTTATGAATGTGACTCACTCCCTGAGCACACGTTCATTGGTCGACTGACTCTCCTGATTTCGCCCCGTGAAATTCTTTTTCCTATTGGAAGAGAGGGCCTGAGGTGTTACCTATGCTGCAATTGAAGTTCACTGACTCATAGTAACCCCAGATACTTGTGCTACATGATTTGATACTCATTCATTCATCCCAGAACAGCCTCACAATAAACACTGACCCCTCCCATCAACTTCAGCAGAAATTACCCTGTGTGCAGATACACTTCCTACTTTTGCATCATGTTTTACAGGGTAAGACTATCTGCGAGACTGAAAGAAAAAGAAAAAGAAAAAGAAAAAGAAAAAGAAAAAGAAAAAGAAAAAGAAAAAGAAAAAGAAAAAGAAAAAGAAAAAGAAAAAGAAAAAGAAAAAGAAAAAGAAAAAGAAAAAGAAAAAGAAAAAGAAAAAGAAAAAGAAAAAGAAAAAGAAAAAGAAAAAGAAAAAGAAAAAGAAAAAGAAAAAGAAAAAGAAAAAGAAAAAGAAAAAGAAAAAGAAAAAGAAAAAGAAAAAGAAAAAGAAAAAGAAAAAGAAAAAGAAAAAGAAAAAGAAAAAGAAAAAGAAAAAGAAAAAGAAAAAGAAAAAGAAAAAGAAAAAAATAAAAAAAGGAAAAGAAAAAAAGTTATTTTTCTCCTCAAATATATTAAATGTCCAGATTTGCCAAAGTGCACTTAAAGAAAAGGATTTGCGTGAAAAACCTCAATGTGTTTTGAATCAGTATCAGATCCCACTTAGGACCTGGTGTCTGACCTGCAGAGAAATGCAGTACAGCCAGAGAAGAACAAATTTTAGTAACATTTTTAGAGTCAAATATGAGCCTTGCAAGTGATTCATAAAGAAGAAAGTTGATAAATATGGATGCAGAGTTCAGCACTGACAGTTTAAGCTGAGCTGGGGTTGCTGCAGTATTAAACCCCTTGAATGTCTGCATTGTACGAAGGTCTCTCAGGTTCCTGTTCCCCTGAGCTGCAGATGGATGGGGGATCCCGGGTCAGGCTCACGGGCTCTGTGCTGCACACATAATCCACAGAGCCAATTAGAGGCTCATGCACATCATCACAGATCTCTGCTAGCGCAGAAAAACGGAAAGGAGAGATTTCCTGCTTTCAAAGAGCCAGGAAATGTCCAGCTTGGCAGAGGTGTGAAACTCAAACCCTGAACACAGGTGATGGGCTCAGCTGCTAAAGAGGAAACTATTCACAGGGGGGGCGTTACAGAGACCTATAGATTTGACCCCCTTAAAAAGCATCTGTTTGTCAGGTTCACCAATTCACATGAGCCCGGGGGGCATCTCCTGCGCGTGTGTTTATTTGTACATCTGCACTCACAGCACTGCACAGACCATCTCCCACCCAGGGCTGCCCCCCAGGTAACCTCCCAGGCTGCCCTTCCAGCAGAACGAAAATCAGCCCCCAAATCTGGACCTGCTCGCTACCCTTACACATTTACACCAGTTAAAGCGCCTCAGTGGAAAAATTCAGAGCAAGGCGGGCAGGTAAGAGGTAAATGCACTCTTAAATATCTTCTCCAAGGCGCTGGGTTCTCTGCAGAGCAGGACATAATAAAAGGCTAATATTGCCACAGCTCGTCCTCCCCAAACTGAGCACTGGCTCACAAGCCAAAGAAAATGTCTTGGATGTCTGTCTGGAACACAGCCACTTGCTGACAACCTACCATAACATTACAGACAGGGCTATCTTACCTTCCAATTACTTGTCCCCAGGGTCTTCCCTAAACATGACTACGCTGATTATATTCAGCAACCCTCCTTTTATTGAAAGGCACTTTTTTCCCCTCTCCCTCCCAATTTATTCCAGACACACCAGAAGGCTGAATAAAAAACGCTGAACTCTCTTCCCCATTTTAATTTCAAACTCAATTTAGATTTTAAATCTTAATTTTCAAACACAGTTTTTGCTTTACATGTTTCTCAAATGCTTTCAGTATCCTGGTGTATCCTGCTGGTTACTTCAGTTACCAACACGTCTTTTTCCCAGAGCAAACATCTCCGTCGAGTATTTTCCTCCGTTTTGCACAAGGAAACTGGTACTAGAGGTGAGAAAGTCCCAAGGATGGATGAATGGATGGATGGAGGTCCCTTCTCCATCCACCTCGGGTGCGATAGCGTAGAATTCCTATCGCACAGGAAAGGTCACTGATAACACCACTTTTTCTGTATTTGCACAGCACATTTGGCTTCCCTGTGAGCCATGACCACGTCAACATTGGCAAACTCCACTCCAGTGTTGACATCTCTTGCAAACACCCACCTCATTCAACAAACAGCATTAAAATGCACATGGAAATATGTGAGACGTCAGCAGAGCGAAGGAATACACACATGGATACTTTACCAACGTACTCATGGACTGGAGAAAATCCTTATTTACCACAGATTAGCAGACCTCCTCTGTTAAAAGGCTAAAAAAAGCACAGCAGCCTGAAATAGAAACAAACACACTCGTTTGGTCACTGAGGTCAGCACTGTTCTCTCGTCAGGAGCGCTGTCATCCAGCTCGCAGCAGTGCCCACGGCTGTGATTGCAGCCATCTCCGTGTGGCCAGCATTGGGCAATGCAGGGACACGTCCCTGTGCCTTATCCGTCACACTCCCAGAGCCTGGATCCCCAGCCAGCATCCCCCACTCCCGACCACTGCGAGACGCTGCCAGGCAGCCCCGCAACCTCTCTGACTGCCTTCCTAGCAGCTGATAGCAGAAGCAAAGAGGTGCAAAGCCAACCTGACAATGGGACCTGGCTCCAGCTGCCATGAAAGCCTCAAAAAAATCCAACTCCAGTCAGCGGTTTCCAGCGCCAACATCTGGATTCACTGAACCCAAGTCAAGGCTTCGATTTCCTGCGATACACCTTTGAGATAAAGTGTTCAATCGCCTGCATCAGATATAGGGTAGAAGAACAGACCACTGTACTCTCTTTAGAAAACCTGGCACACACCAGATATCTTGACTGAGGTCAGGCTTCCCAGCGCTCGAGGCTGCCTGCCCCTTAAGGCCATGGGGCTCCCCAAGGCACCGTGCACAGCAGGCTTTCCTAGAAGCCTGCTCCTAATCTTGCAGTCAGAGCACTTCTTTTTAAAGGTGTTTGTAGAAGACAGAGAGGTATAATTACGGCTGAGCAGGAAAGCACAGGCTGGATGGAATCCAGGGCGAGTGCGCTGTGCTGCGACGCGGTGCCGTGGCTGCTCGCCTGCTCCCGTGAACTGCAGGGAGATGGTTATGGATGTGCTGCAATACAGCCACCGGGGTTTGCCTTCTTTCTTTTTCTTTTTTTTCCCTTTTCCATAAAGAGCTAATATCTTGGGAAGCCTTCCAAGGCAGCTCAAAAGCGAGATGGACATGCCAAAACATGATGCTCGCTGGACACCGCTCCCCACTGCGGGCTGCCAACCAGCTTCTCCAGCCAGCTGCTTTAGGAGTTGACAAGTTTTTCCATAGTCCAGGATCAAATTTAGAATCAGTGATCCAGCTAGCAGCAAGCAGCACAGATGGTTTCTTTGTCAGGAGAGCAGCAGGTAGAGATCTTCCAGCTCAGAGGACTGATCTGTCTGGCCTCAGGTCTCCCTGTTGACTCAGAGCAGGAAAAACCTCAGCAAGCTTTGGTGGGATTCAGGCTGGAAGACCCAAACCCATCTCAGGTAGGAGATGCCAGATAGGTCCTTTTACCCTCCTTTTTCTTCCCCCACCACTTGCACTCTTTGATCCATATGTTTATTTGCTCTGCAAGGTGGGGCTGCTTCCTGGACTCTTTGGAAAGCCACCACCTGCTCCAAGAGACCTTGGTGACTGCCCTTTTGCAGTCATTACATTTGCAATAAAATTCAAGCAAGCCCATAAAACCAGGGGAAAAATTCAGCTCGAGTGTGAGTCCAGCCCCGGAAGAAGCAAGAATTTCACTGGATTTAGCTCAGAGGTGCTCAGATCTCAGCCTGGGTTTCCTGCCAGGCACCAAAAGCTTCCAGGCAAACTCAGTCTAGAGACAGAGCTTTGCCACGGCAAATCGGTTGGGAATATCTCTGAAGGGGCTCCACAAATCCCTGTGCACTCTAGCAAGGGCCCTGCCAGGACACAGCACGCAGCAGCTACTGGGAGGGGGAATTAAAATGTTAAAGTTCAGATCTGAACACCAAAATCTTGCCTCAAAGCACCTGAGCTTTGTGTTAGGTCACACTGCAGAGTAGGACAACTCCTCTGGCTCTCCCAGTTCCTGGGCTGCTCTCTGTGGCTGGCAAAGGCAGAAAATCTGTCTCCATCTCTAGCACTGAGCTGTTTCCTCGCCTCTAGCAAGGACCAAACCCGTGTGCCTCAGTTTCCCCACCTGCTACAGGAGCCCAGCTGCACTTACCCAGCAGTGCTTTGAAGTCTCTCGAAGTGAAACTCATACCACATGTAAAACCTAAGTACCATTGCAATGTAATTATAATAATTTCCTTTATTAAATGTGGCTTCTTCTTCTCCACTGAGACCTTTCCCAGGAGGCAGAGCAAGAGGAGCCCTGCTCACACCACTGCCGTTCCAGGCCACGTCACTGGACTCACACCACCCTCCCGCACCATATTTCTTTCGGGAACGCAACACAAAGAGCGTGGGAAGCACGGAGGGACCGGGCCCTTGATGTGCAGCACTCAGACAAATCCCGTCGCGCTCTCTCCTTCTCCCTTGCCTCTGCCTCTTTGTAGTCGTGACCTCTCCCTGGCGAGGCCAATCTTCTCGATGGCATTTCGGGGCTGACCAGGGCACTGAATGGGGAATTAGCCACAACACAGCCTCCTTTGTTGAAATACTTCTTCTCATATATGTAAATGGGTCAGGTTACTCTTCCAAGCCCTGTGCCCACCAGCAGGTACGGACCTTCCCCCGGTGGCAGAAGCCAGAGCATGGCCGAGCCCACGTTCCTGGGTGAAACACAAGCTGCATTCCTCCTTCCCAGCCTTCCCAGCAGAGAAACAGGAACGCCGCAGATAAAACAATCCAACATTCGATATTTCACAGGACAAGAATGCACTTCATCCTCTCTAGGGTAGGGTTTTCATGCCATCTCTTCTTGCTGACAGATTACTGCCACTCAGCTGGCTTGGGGGTCTGGAACAGGACCCAGCACCCTACGGTGCAAGCTGGCAGTGCCTTCAGACCCCAGCTGATCCTGCTCCTTGTCCTTGCTTTCCTGAGATTCTTTTGTCCTTTACCTCTAGTGTGGGGTCACCCACTGTCCTGCATGACGATGGGTTGGCAGCCTTCACAAGAAGGTGACAGATCATTTTCTCATCACGCTTTGGGGCACTAAACTGGTGTTTGGATACCTCCTGCTGTGTGAGGTAGGAGTCAAAATACTCCTTCCAGACACAGACTGCTACTATCAGGTTCAGGCTGGAGCTACATGGAGCCAGGAGCAGGCAATTCAGGCCCCAGTCACAGAACTGCCACTTGAAGCCCAGGACTTGTCCTGTGTTTTCGACCACATAGTCAATAAACTGAAAAAAATGAAGGTTTGGCTGAGGGACACACAAATCCTTCAAGCACATATGAGGGGAGCTCCAAGACAGACACCAGACCTTCCTGCCATGGTGTTTTAGTGACTAAGAGTCTATCCTGTGGCAGAGTACACCTGAGTGGAGCCACCAGAGGAAAGGCAAGGTGGGATTTTGTTCTGTATGTCCCCATTTCAATGCACAACACTGTAGTTTTGCTTTTGGTAGCAAACACCGAGGCTACCAGGCAACAAAGACAGCAAAGAGAAGAAAAAAGGAAGAGAAGGAGACAGAGGGGGAGTGAGGTCAGAGGTTAAAGGGCACCCAGAGCCTCATAGAAAACATTTTGCTTTTGATCTTGTCCTTGATCATGAAGGTCCGTCCCACTTTCGCACAGTCACAGGCCATATTATGACTTGTTTTCTCAACAAAAAGAAATACAACACCAGACGGTGGCAGATATTGGCTCCCACACACAAACCTGAGCAAGGGTCACATTTCCAAAGAGGTCAGTATCTACCCTGGCTTCAGCCAAGGACACAAGAGAGCCTGGAAGGTCTGGGGCTTGTCTGCAGCTCTGCTTTCTGTGTGAACGGAGATGAGCAGTTTAGGATCCAGCTCCTTCCACCATGCCCCAGGCTGGAAAGTTTTTAAGCAAATTGGACAAAGAAGGAGAGATCTCAAGGAACCAGTATTTCTACAAGGCTTCTGAAAGTTTATGTTGGGAAAAACTGGGAGAGAGGAAAAAAAGACCCTGTGAATGTATCCATTCAGAGTAAGAGTCAATCTGTGGTTTCATGTCCTATTAAACATTGGAGAAACACACACACCAGAGACCTCTTAAAAGGCCTTGACCACCAGAGAGCTTTTAATCAGAGCTCACACTTTCTTCAACACCAAAGTCAATCAACATCAAGACACAAATTCATGGTAAATCAGGCATCCTAGGTGCAATGCTCACAGGAATATGGGGTTTTTCCTTTCTTTTGGACAAGGTACAAGAAATAAAAAGGTAATTTCCAAACCGTACAAATTTGAAGTGAGCAGCTGTTATCCAGGGGAAGACCCAGAGCTAATTACCAAGCTCGTCTAGCAACCTCTTCACGAGGCTCTAGAGTGATTCAGGTTGGAACGGGCCTCGGGAGAGGTCTGCAGCCTGAACCCCTGCTCCAAGCAAGGTCAGCTATGAATCCACACCAGCTTGCTCAGGGCTTGATCCAGCTGAGTCACAAAAGCCTCCAAGGGTGGAGACTGTGCAGCCTCTCTGGGCAGAGCTTCTCCTGCAGATCCGTGAGTTGTGATGTCAGGGGCAAGAAGGTACCCGTCGGTGGCAAGGGAATCACGGCAATGTCACCATCAACAAGCACCAACTGATCTCCTTCTTGGGGTTCCTCATCTTATCAACACCTATTAACACCAGCAGGACAACAATTTTGGCAAAGCCCAGGGTAAAGCCCACATTAACTAAAAACACCTCTGCAAAACGAAGTTCTCCAGGGAAAGCACAGAGCACAACCTCTTCCCCTCCAGCTGCATCAGGAAAAATCCACCCGTTGCCTGCCCACGGTGATCTCAAGCCCTAAATTTAAACTAGGAAATCAGCTGTCATTGGGAAAGCAACCTGGGTATTTTCAGCCACTGAAGAAGAGGATTCCTGGCATAGCCTGGGGCTGCTCCGTGGCAATCACAGCGCTCAGTTGCCTTTTGTGGGAATAAACCTCGGGACAGGCCCCGGGGAGGAGCGGAGCACAGGCAGGTTCAGCTGGTGTGAGGTGCGATGGGTGCCGAGGCCAACTTCACATCCCGTGACACAACCAAGCCCTGGAAAGTATTTGGCAAAGCCCAAACGCACCTAACCAGTGGTTATCAGGCCCAGAAAGAGTTAGTCTCTAACTACTGCTAGGAAACAGCTGGATGAGTCCATAAATGCAGGTATGTGGTGTTACAGCCCAACACAGATGGGGGCTGGTCTCAGCCCAGCTCAGGTATTTTTACATAATATTTTCTACCTTACAGATATATTTACATTCTCATCCCGTATTTTCCTGCATGACTAAGGCCCATTTTCAACTATTTGGTGCACACCTTATGCAGTAGGCTGCAGACAGCAGGAACTGAGCAGTTTAGATCCTGATCCAATGTAGAAAAAGCTGTGATCCCACTGTCATTGTATCCCCGGATCTGGCTCTGTCAAAACACTTTCCGGAGCTAATGGTGAGGTTCAGCTCTGCCCCAACACGGGAGCAAGCCCCGGTGCTAAAATTTTGACAGGATTAGAAAAAGAAGGTGGTTTGGTAGAAGCAGCAACTTCTTCCTGCAAATAAACAAGTGCAACACCTAACTGTACCGGTGGGAAAGAACCAGGGCTAATCTTCACTCCTGTTTTATTCATGGCCTCATTTCCCTCTGCCAGAGGCGGTGATGAGGACCCATCCATGGGATTATTCTTGTTAATGAGTGAACAGGAAAGAGCACAGAATGACTCTTAGTTTCTAGACTGAATTTCGGGGATTGACGCTCAAAATACCTACCTATTTATGTGTGACCTGAATCTGTGACAGCTGGGACATCTTGCTTAGACTCAACTCTTATATCAGCTCCTGAGCTGCCACTGTCAGAGCACGGGCACATCTCGGTGAGAGCAGAGCGAGGCAACAAGCACAACACTGCTGCGTGTCTCTGCATCTTTTCCCCTGGCTGCAGCTCTCCACTCCTTTCCTGCGCACAAAAATACGGCTCTGGTGACAGCTACCTCAGCACGAGGCGTCCCAGTCAGCTCAGCATTTTGCACTTGCTCTAGGCTGTGTTGCAAGACCCTTGTTCCTACCAGTGTTAGGGAAGTACCTGTGGTGCAGTTGCTAAGTCAGGTGTTTTTCTCATGTACTTTGGCAATATGTAACTGAATGGATACCGATCCCAGCTTTGTGTCCAGCATCCCCCGGCTCCTCTCTCCCTCATTCCCTGGGCTGGTGGAGATCCTTCCTCCATGGAAGAAGAATTGTGATGCTTCAGGGAAGGGGGCTCAATACTGAAATAATAGAATCACAGAATCATAGAAGAATTTGGGTTGGAAGGGACTTTAATGATCATCCAACTCTATGGGCAGGGACACCTTTCACTATCCCAGGGTGCTCCAAGCCCTGTCCAGCCTGGCCTAGGACACTTCCAGGGATCCAGGGGCAGCCACAGCTGCTCTGGGCACCCTGTGCCAGGGCCTCCCCACCCTCACAGGGAACAATTTCTTCCAAATATCCCATCTCTCCCTGCCCTCTGGCACTGGGAAGCCATTCCCTGTGTCCTGTCCCTCCATGCCTTGTCCCCAGTCCCTCTCCCGCTCTCCTGGAGCCCCTTTAGGCACTGGCAGGGGCTCTGAGCTCTCCCTGGAGTCTTCTCTTGTGCAGGGGAACACCCCCAGCTCTCCCAGCTTTTAGGATGCAGACTCCACTTCTCCACTTTCCCTCTGTTTGAGACATTTTCCTTCCCTCCCCTTTGCCATCACTGCCCCTGTCACCTCCAAGAACTCCTACTCCAGAATGCCACAAGCCCATTTATTTGGCTTCTTGCTTTCAGGTGTAACTCAACCATCCGTGGCTGTTCTCAACCAGTTTTCCTCTATCCCCCCTCCCAACATAAAACCTAATTTCTTGGCAATGCCTCAGAGTTTATGACGGTCCCCCCAAGCCCCACTCAAAGCCTCCCAAGGTCTCCCCTTCCCACCAGCACTACGCCCCACACTCCTGGAGCCAGAGGAAGCCAAACTGCACGGACAAGCCCTGGCTGGCAACGATGCCAAGAAACTTGGAGATTTCCTGCTGGAGCACCTATGGAAAATGAACAGCTTATTTTTTCCTCCGTGTGTTCCCATTTATTCGTGCTGAACACTCCCCAGTGTTTCCTGTCTCGGCAGAAGCTGTGTTTGCTGTACCCAAAACCCTCTTTAAAAAGCCACAAGACAGTCATATCCCATCAGGGTAGCTGTCCCTGCATGTTTTATGGGATCACGGCATGAAGCAGGTTATATTTGCATTGTTTTCACCAAAAATAATCCACCCAATTCTCCAGGAAGGGATTTCAAGGATAACATTTTTTAAAATCATTTTAAAAATTACTTAGATTATTGCAGAATTTCTTGAAGACCACTTATTTTGCTATCAACAGAAACAATCGGATTCCAAAATCTATTTAGAAAACCTTGCCTTGAGTAAATGAATCCCAGAACACTCAAGAAGTCACACCCGCCTGTTATCAGAAGCCACACACCTTTGTAAGCGCTTGGGTGTATATCATTTCAAAAACCTGCACACCTCCCAGTATCAAATGTAGCGTTTATTAGAGCTACTAAGTGCTTTCAGAAAGATCTTCTTATTTATTTAAGAACTTAAAAATGTTTTTGGGGAAGGTGCAATCCATTTTGGAAAGTTTGCTCCACGTTTCCAAACCTGCTGAAAAAGTCACTGCTGTTGTTCCAAAGGATATGTTACCTCCCTGAAGGGATGCAGAAAGTATTTCTATATTTAAAAAGTTGAGGATGCAGCATCAAGTCCATACTTAACACGTATGAAATGCCTCATTTTTTAAAGATTAGAGCTGGATAATTTTTGCAACCTCTTTCCATCACATCTTAATTATTTTTTCTTCCAATAAAACAGAAATATTGATATTTTCCCTTGATTTCTTGAAACAAGGACAGTTCATGCATCATTTGGCAGCCCTGTGCAAGCGGTTTGTACTTGAATTTCCAGAAACACAGCATGTTATTTACATTGCCAATTGCAACACTTTCTTTCTGTGTAAAAGCTCCCTTAGATTTCACCAATCTTCGCCTTTTTTTTTTTTTTTGTGAATAAACAGACCCTGAAGGCAAGAAGAACACCGCAGGGAAGGAAAATAACTCTGATACTCGTAGAGCTGGAGGCCAAACACAAATTCCACACTGTGTGCCGGCTGAGGTTGATAAATTTGCTGGGATTTCAAGGCGCAGCCCCAGAATTTCATGTTCCCTGGGAGAGTGTTGATGCACAAGCTCTATCTGTCTTTTAATAGGCTATTTTTCCAGGGGAATGTGTTGATTAGCCCTCAGCTTCGAAAATGCACTTCTCGCTGCTGTCCTGCTGCCTCGTGGAAGCCCTTCAGGATTCCCAAGGCTGGGAAGGAGAACTGGCAAAGGTTAAGGAATAGGAGGGGAGGTGAGCTGCAGTAATGGAACCACGTCGATGCTCCACCACCAAAGCCACAGACCCCAAATTGCCACCTGCTCCCACCCACCCACAGCGACTCCAGTGTCCGCCACTGCTCCCATTCCAGCAGGCTGCCTCAACCTCCATCCCTTTCCAGCTGCTTTCCAATGGGAGCCACAGTTTTAGGGAAACATTAACCCTCACTGGAGTCTGCAAACATGCATGATCATTCCTCTTTAAGCAAGCCAGATGTTACTAAATGGGAAACACCGCATTAGCTGATATTCCACATTTACAAATTTTTAGAAACAAAACAAGAGCTTGCAGTAAATCAACCCCATTGGAATAATACGTAGGGGGAAAAAAAAGGAAAAAATTAAATCCTGGAATATATAGTTGTAGAAAAAGACACAATACCAAAAGAAAAACTCCAGAAAGCTCATTTTAACTCTAGAATTTCACATTTTCAAAAGGCATAGCTCATCCCACATTCCCACCCCTGCAGAGGAGAGAGGAGAAGCTGAAGGCATTTAGCAGACATTTGCATCTATATTCTGCAAGTAGCAGATGCAAAGGAAGAGATTCATTTCCCCTAACATAAGCCATCTAAAAATTAAATGCTGATAGTCATCTTGGATTCTTTTTAAACCCAGATTAAAATAGCTGCTATGTGCAGGTCTGCCCTGTTCTCTCCCCAGAGATTACAGAGAGCACTCAAGTGCCAAACTTAAATAGGGGGCTGAAATTAAACCAGAGGTATCCCACCCTCAGCACAACTCCTGAATGCATGGCCTTGTATCCAAAGCACACTGGAATCCCTGGAAAAATCACGGCTGTAATCCTGGAAGGGTGTTTCAGTCCTCTGCTGCTGCTCAGGGATTCGGGGAGGTCAGGATGACCTGAGGTGCTGTGTCAGCCCCCCAGGGCGAGCTGCCCTGCTGGCTGCCAGCACCCTTCAGGAGGGCATACCAGTGTCCATTTCCTTGGGTTCACATGGAAAGGCAGAAGTGGAAGCAAAGAAGGCGCTCTGCTGAGATTGATTGGGATATTTTTACTGTCAGGTATCCTGAGCCCTACCAGAGCAGCATCACTCTGAAATCACTGGAGCGAGCAGTGCAAAGGCAGGAACTACAGTAAAATCCTCAAAAAGGGTCTAACAGGGTGAAGAAAAAGAAAACAAAAAGGGCTTAAATGTGTCTGTGGCCCCCGTTTTTCATTGCGCTGCAACAACCACGCAAGCAAGCGAAGGTGTGCGTGCCTGTGTGCGTGCACAGGACCAGGAGGGAACAGAGCCCGACCGAACCAGCTCCTCCTCCTGGGCCGCGCCCCACAGGACCCCCACGCTCGCAGCTGGGAGCCCGAGGCCAAGGGTGTCCCACGAGCAGCACCCAAAGCCGTGGCGTGGCGGTGTGGGAGTGCGCGGGACAGCAGCAGGACAAGCCCCCAGGTGTCCAAAAGGCACCACCGGGAGGCTCTTGGAGATACAAAGCAGGGGAGGGAGAAGTTCTGGAAAGGAACCCTCATTTTTGTTGCTGGAGTCTGTCTTGCACTGCAAACCCAACACAAGGCTGGTGATCGGGGGCTTTGCCCTTTGTCGGCGTATTTTGAGCACCCAGCTGCCAGGGGAAGGTGCGTGGGGAGCAGAGCGGGAGCAAGGAGGGGACCAAGCTCATCTGCTTGTGTTCTTTTTTTTCTTTTTTTTTTTCTTTTTTTTCCTTTTTTTTTCTTTTTTTTTTCACGTGGCAGATGCCGGTTTTCCACGCACACTGCCAGCTCCACACAAGCTCTTTTTTTTCTTTTTTTTTTTCTTTTTTTTCCTTTTTTTTTCTTTTTTTTTTTTCTTTTTTTTTTCCTCCTAACACGTTCCTTTGAGAAACAAAGGTTCGACGCAAAACGCTGCCCCAGATGAAATGTGGAAAGAGCCCGGTCTGGCTGCTGGTGAGTGCTTCTATTCATCTGACTAAGCAGCATTTGACATTTGGGCTTGGTGGGTCTCAAGTTTCCCTCTAGTAAGATATGGGCTGACTCCGCCGCAGCCAATCTCGGTCGGAGGCTGCGGATGGTGCCGGAGGGAGGGAGGGAGGCATGAGCACATCCCAGACGGCACAGCACCCACGGGCTGCGTAAGCGCGGCACTGCGAGCCTGACCTCAGCTGCACCGGAGCCGTGGCACCGCTGTCCGGTCCTCCCGGACCTTCTGGAGATGCTGCTCAGCTGAAAATTCAGCCCTTTTCTTTTCTTTTCTTTTTTCTTTGCCCTGTTTTGTTTTTTTTTTTTTTTGTTTGTTTGGTTTTTTTTTTAAACATTTCTTAATGACTTGCACTTGTTTTTGCTTCTCTTCCCTCAGTTAGCAGAGTTTTGCGTTTCCTGTTGCCCGCGCGGTTTATCTTCTGTTGTAATCGGAGGCAAGTGGAAGCTGTTTTACAAGAGCAGCGCCGAATTTCCCAACCCAGGTTTGAGCTTGGTGCAATATCACCAGCACCACAAAGGGAAATCCTTTCTGTCAGCCAGTGTTTCAGAATAAATCCAGTCAAATTGAAATCATACCAAAAGTGACAGGCTTGCAGAGCACTGGCTGCGTGTTCCAAGGAGGCTGTGAGCTGAATCCACAACTCAGACATGTCCTCCCAGATGGAGAGAGTCCAAGCCAGACAACAATACCACAGTCCAGTCTTCTGAGAGGTGTAATCCACAAAATATCCCACTCTGGGTGGATGTGTCACTGCCCAAGCACAGCGAGCCAGCTGGAAAGAGCTGACATGTTTGCCTTTGATGACTAAAGCATTAAGTATGACTTGGTAGAGACACTTTGTGGTACTGGGAAGATATATAACATCCTTTAATCTTTACATTTCTCTTTGTCTTTTGTGCTCCTCCTCCCCACCCCAAGATTTTGCTTTAACTACAACCAAGGACAAAAAGAGGGGAGCTGCAGCAAAAATGACACATGAATACTAAAATAAGTGCCATTTATAAGTATGGGTTCTTTAAGTATTACCACTTCCTGATGCAAGTACTAAACTCCTTGTCTACAAAATTTAAAACAGGCTTGTACACGACAGTTTTTCAATGAGTAAAAATCTCTTATCACCTTATTCTGCACCAGACCTCCCAGGACTTTTACTTGCAACATTGCCACAGAGTCTTCCAGCTCTCAACAGCACTGTCTCTGAGGACCCACTTGTCACCCTCACTTCCTCTTCTTGAGACCTCCTATTAATGGAAATAAATTTTTCAGAATTCGTTGCCTAAGTTGTTCAAAAGGAGTCAGGAACAAACGCAAACACATCTCGTGGATGACAATGAACCATGAAGTCCCAACAGGCATCTGCTCACCCAAAACACTGTCCAAGGACTTGAACCCAGTCTCACCGAGTGAAGAAAAAAAATTAACTCCAGACCACAAGTGCTGCAGAACACTGTAAAGCCACGGCTTATAAACTTTATTTGCCAGGTATCCCCATCCCTTGCCTTCAGGAGATGGACGGCCTCATCCAAGGATGGTTTTCTGCATGGTCGCTGGCTGCCCAAGAACTCAGGCAAAGCTCAGCCTGACTTTGAGCTATTTCTTTGTTGGAGCCCTCCTAAACAGGGTCTCAGGCCATCATGTCAGTGGCCAGCCACGTGGTGTGACTGCAGGGGTGCACAGGTCTCATGTGTGCTGCACGCTGTTGCAGTCCATGCAGGATGTGGCATGTTCCCCATCTCAAAGTACACCCAAGATACTCATCTGCTCTGCAAATACAGCTGGCCCTTCTCAGAGGCAGCCTGGACACTGCTAATGTGGACAAACATGGGTATGAACAGCCTTGCACACAAATATGGGTATGAACAGCCTCGCCTCAGGTGCCCACGTGAACAGCCCTGCCACAGCAGCTACACAGGAAATTCAGGGCATCTTGAGGGATAAAACTGAGGTCTCACCTCTCCCAGGCCACCCCAGAGAAGCTGTGCCAGCTGTGACAACAGTACAGCGCACTCCTGCTGCCCCGCTTGGGCAAGGGCAGCATCCCCAGGGCACTGAGGAACACGCTCTGCCCCATCCCTGCAGCCCGCAGACCTCGGCTGAGGCAAGCGGAGGAGCTGTGGGAGGAACAGAGCAGGTAGAACCAGTGCTCCCCACCTGCCAGGGAGCTTGCTGCTGAGCAAGACCAGGGGCACAGTCCAAAACAAACAGCAGGAGAAACCACTTCTCCAAGGAACAGCTTGTCCGCGCTGCCGAGACCTCGAGGGCATTGCAGCAGAGCAGCCCTGTCCCAGCAGGCACCCCTGCTGCTGTGCACACTCAAGGGCTTGAAGTACACCTGGGAAATGGAATAAAGAGGTCAAACCCAGGAGAAGGGCCTGCCTTATGCCACAGGCTGGTCCCGAGTCCCACATGTTTGCTCTGGTTGTCTTTAGTACTCACACACGGGGAGGGGGGACTGACAGGAACCCAGCTCTGAGCACTGGCAGTGATCTAACTCTGCGTCTGACAAGGAAAAGGAATGCAGGTTTTTCCCTCCCTGCTCCTCAGGAACAGCCTCACTACTAATGGTTTCTTGTCTGTGCCACAGGAAGACGAGCAGGGCTAACCCTGTCCCACAGGGAAGCAGTAGGCTGGGAGGGGTTTCTCCCAGCAGTACAGCCACCATCTCTGACACCTCCCTGGAGGGCAGGAAGAGCAGGGTGCTCAGTTTAAACTGCCCCTTAAAATCACATCTAATTTTCCTTATTTGAGCGCTGAGCTGCACAGCTACCACGTAACCTTGGGGCTGAAACTAGAGGAGTCCCACCACACTCAGCAGCCACATTCACACAGGTGCATAATTGTGCAATAGTAGTTGCAAAAACTTCTATCATTCAGGCATCAAGACCTGAAATGAGAGGAGAGAGACCTCTTTTATTTCTTCTCAGCACAAGGAGAGCTTGGAGAACACCACCAACCTGCAAAAGCCAGTGATGCCTCAGCTCACACTACGTGGCCACCAAGCTATCAGCACTGTACACACACCAGGCAGCCGTGTAAGTCACATAAAACATTTTCAGAAATACAGTTGCCATCTCTAGAATGTTATATTCCCTGTGAAGAGTCCTTCCTTTGTTTTCCTATCTCAAACTCTCACAGTTGAAAGGGGAACAGGCAGCTCGAGTTGCAAGTTTACTAGCAGATTAACAGAAACCTTGATGAACTTCAGCATATTTCTGGTGTTCGATGTCCTAAAGGATTTTATTTATACAAAATCCATGCTTTAATCAGCTGATAGTCACTTCAAAACATGCCAAACTGACCCCTGTTCTTGCCTCAGCAGAGCTCACAAATCATAAATTTATGTAATAAATAAAACTTCCCCTAGGACAAACAACAGACTGTAAAATGCACTCGTCCAGAACTGCTGAGAACACTCATTTCCTAATCGGGCCCTGTGGATGCGGCACACACCAACTTAACCTTATCTCCCCTCCTGGGACTCAGACTATGTGCTCACACAGCAGTTGTGCTCCTCCAGAAGCACTGTGGTGCTCAGGTGCCAGGTTTTTCAGGGGTGAATCAAACACAGAAGAGTGAGGAGCTACAGAAGCTACACACGACCCTAAACCTGCCCGGCACAGCCCCAGCCCCATTCCTGGAGGATGAGGAACCTGGGCACTGAACAGCCCCTTTGGCAGCCTGGAACCCTCTATCAGATGCAGATCAGGAGCTGCTTCAAGCTGTGGATGCTGCAGGTGAGTGTTTGGAATGCCAGGGGTTGAGTCACACCACGGAGCTCCCCACCTGCAGCCTGGCAGCGGCTGAGGCCAACAGGAGAGCTCAGCTGCTCGGGAGCACATTGGGGAAGGGCCATGTAGCCAGGCTGGTGCTGGAATAAGCTCAGGGGTTGGGGTGGGACATGAGATCGGGGCCATGAACTTGAAAATCAGGTTTTGGCTTATTATCTGCAGATTCTGACATCCACTGTATGCAGCGTGCTACAGCTTTGCATCAGGCATTTGGTACATCCCTGATACGCCATCCCTGGAAACATCCAGGGCTGGGCTTGGATGGGGCTCTGACCAGCCTGATCTAGTGGAAGGTGTCCCAACTCATTGCAGGGATTTGGACTAGGTGTCCTTCAAAAGTCCTTGCCAACCCAAACCATTCTGTGATTCTGTGGTCTATCCCAGCACTATCAGTGATAAATAAAGGTTTGACAAGGTACCTCACGCAGGGGAGGCATCTCAGAATTTTAATGTACTTCATTCCACAGAAAGATATTTATTTGAAGTTCAGATTTTACCCATCCTAATAGCTCTGCTCACAGATTCTATGCAGGGCTTGAGGCAAAAGCAGCCTACTGGCTTGAGCTCAAACTTTGCACAGGGGAGTGTGTTCAGGAGGGCGTGAGGAAGTGGGATAGTGGGGAGGGTGGGAACCCAGCCTTTGGGTGGCTGTGCTGTGCTCTGCAGTTTTGCACCTTAATTCCAAACGCCTCTTGCACTCGTGCAGTATGTTCCTCACGTCTGTGGACGGGAGGCAGCAACGTGGTCCAGTGGAAGGTGTCCCTGCCCATGGCAGGGGGTGGAACAAGGTGGGCTTCAGGGTCCCTTCCAACCCCACACATTCCCTGATCCTATGACAGGGGACCACCTCCAATGTCAAATCAAACCAAAGAATCTCCTGACACACAAAAACCTGGCTCCTGCTCTCTCTGAGAAGCCGGCTGAGGGATGAGAGCGAGTTCACTGCACCTTCAGCAATCTCATGGAGAGGCCCCTGCCAGCAGTGGCACCCCTGCTCTGGCTGCCTCCAAACCTTGTGCCAAATAACTGCACCGACGCCCAAACCACACTGTGAAACAAGGCAACAGCAGGGAAGGAAAGGCATAAAGAAAGGAAAATGAGAACATCTCGATATGATTAGAGCCCCAAGCTGCTTATCCTCCATCACATGTGCAGGGATAGGAGTCACTGACACTTCCCCTTCCTACCCAGGGGAGTCACACTGAAATCCTGCTCCAAAGCCAGCCCAGTGATTTAGACTGGAATTACACAGGTGCTAGCAACATACCGCAAATTCCTTGGGTTTGGTTGGTTCTCAAGTAATTCTCAGGGAATCTATTTTTAGGCCTGCAACAGCATTTTTCCATGGCACTCCATGACCCTTCCTCCCACCCCAGTGCTGGGCAGAGCAGGAAGAGGCTAAAGACAGAGACTAGCCCTCAAACCAACAAAACCTTAGCAAGGGGCACACCTGCTTTGCAGTACAAGAGTCATGGATCCCCACTGCAGTTCTGGAAGCTGTTCTGAGAGAAACCAGCAGCACAGAGCCCTGGAGCACACACTGCTGCCCAGAGCACCAGGACTCAGGGTTCCCAATCTCCAGGACGAAATGCTACAGGTGGTGCCAGAGGCAGGACACCCCAGGTGAAGGCACACAGCACCTGAACCTCACCCTTTCTTTAGAAACAGCATTAATGAATAAATCCTAGTGTTCGTGTAGCTGCATCCAATACCTGCCACAGTGAGTTCTTGGTTCACATCCATACTCGCCCTTCCCTCAACTTCAAATTACTCCATACCCAAAATCTACTCCAGCTCTACTCCATACTCAGCCTACTCCATATTCTACTTCCTTACAATCTCTTGCAGATCTTATTTGCAGACTGACACTTGCCACTGTTAGAGAAGTAGTCATAAACGTTCTACTTTTCACTCACCACAACATCACAATGCTTTTCTCCAAATTAGTAATATTTTTTACCGTTCCAGCAACTTTAGATTTGCTGAATCTCATGGTTTTACTATTACTTTTAAGGTGATTTAGAAGTTTCTGGAGTCTGGTGAATGTACTTTTATTAAAAAGAGCACGCCTTTAGTTTGTACAGGTGAGAAACTTTAGCCTGGTGAGTGTCAGAAGATCCTCTTGAAAATGAGTTTTTTCATGCTCAATCCAACAATTAGTGTTCCAGTAAATACAACTTCTCACTGCTCTGCCATCTCTTAAGTTCTCCCTCCCATGTTTAAATTATGTTGCCTTCTGCTTCACACTCTAAATTTTGCAGATCCCTTTTAAAGACTTGAAAAATCTCTATTTATAAATAACCACAGCAGAGGGGAAAAACATTGTTGTGTAAAATACTCTTACAAGAAAAACAAAATTCCCAATGATTATATCATGCGTATCTTGTACTAGAGCTAAATGTTTATAAAGTGGGATTTTTTTTTTTTCCTCCCTGGCAACAGCTATAATAAGTAGACTGCTAGAGAAAATATGTGAAGTAGAAGACACACACTCAACACTGAAGAAACATGTTGGGATATAGCACAGTGAGGAATTTGCAGAAGACTCTACCACAATAAAAATTCTGAGCTTCCAGCTTGCTGTCAGTGCTCAAATCTCCCCAAGTAAAACCTGGGTGAGTTTTCCCTTGAGATGTGGTCAGATGGTGCTCACAAGCTCCATTAACTGATTAGTTAATAATAGGAATGAAAAACATTTCACAGGTTAACCGAGGTTATCAGGCAGCAACACAGAAATGAGGGCACAAAGCCTTTCCCCTCCTCCGGCTTCCTGCAACCCCATAGTTCAGGTTTTGGCTCATAGATGCTTACTTCGTTAATTTTTTTTTTGTTATTCTAAGTCCCCTGGTGCTAATGCGGAGGACCTGGTGTGATGTCTGTGTTTGGGAGAGCAAAGAATTTGGTGTGCCTGGCTCTTGGTGTGCAGGGTGGGCATGACAACCTCTCCAGACTGACAGGTTCACTCCCAGAGCTCGCTGCCTTCAGCTTCTGTGCAACAGCTCCCTGCCTCGCTGATTTTCACAGAGATTAAAACTCTGCTTTCACAATCACTAATGCCACATTTTGGCAATTCCTGATCTCACAGAAAACACATCCAGCCCAGGCAGGGTGTGAACACACAGCCTTGTTTCTGCTGAATCAGAGCAAGAGCATGACCACCAGAGGGAAAAACAATAGCAGCTCTGGCTTAATACCTGCCAGGAGGAGTCTGTCATGCTGACAGCTTCAAATAGCTGTGGATTAGCAGCCTGAGATTACACCTGATTTGCCCTGCAATTCCTATGGCTCCAGCATTTTGACCAAGCATCACTAGCTCCACAGCTGCACTTGTTCTCAAAGAGCACCCTCAAGTCCAAAAACGTTACCTTTTGATCTTAACTCCATTCCATGAGAAGTACTTATCCGGTATAAAACTAAAACCAAAAACCACATGCGTAATTCAGTTTAACTCATGCTCCAACCCACCTGCTGAATTTAGTTTTTCATGTAAATGCACCAAAGTCAGCAAAGACATGACCAGCACTAGGTTCCTTGTAGCTGTTTCCAGAAGAGGGGAAGTGCATCCCCGTTACTAAACCCTTAGCTCTGAGCTCTCAGAAGGATTAATTTCCCCTCTGATCCCCCTCAGCATACCCCTGCATCATCCCAGTCGGACAGCAGACTTTGGCAGGTGGAGAGGCCAGACAGAGCCCTGCCCAGCTTAACAGCATCACACCAGATGGAAAACGTCTGGATTTACAGATGGAGGAAGAGCTTAATAGAAATACTCTCACGATGAGGTGAGACTTCCCTGAAAATGTGCACTTTAGGAGCTTCGAGATGTAATTTTTTATACACAGAATGCTGCACTACGTCCCATCTTCATCACAGGAGCTCCACTAGCAGTGCAACAGAACTGCTTGTGTCTAATCCAGAAAGGAATGCGACAGGTAAATCGATCTCCGTCAGGCCTCTGTACCTTCTCCCTCTCTCTCACATACAGTTGTTCAGGATTAAGGTTTAAGAGGTTTTTTTTTCTGGACCAAGGAACCACGGAATTTATTCTCTTCATCTCCTGCCGGATGCAGCACTCCAGTCATCATCCCCTCAAACTGCAGCTGGGACCCACTCTGTGAAACTCCAAATGCTTTCCAGCGCCCTCGGAGCCCAGCGGCACCAAACACTCCGGGGCGCAGAGCAGCGCGGACCTGTTGGTGTCGCGGCAAGCTGCCCGCTGAAAAACCATAAAAGGAGAAAACGGGGCCTGAATTTTCAAGCGTTCCAGTTTAACCTATCGAGCTAAGCTTAGGAGGAAGGCTGGCCTACTGCACGGAGAGCAGATGTCCTTGCAGGGTGCCTAAAACGCTCCACCCAGTGGCAGAAAGCTACACCCGCCTGCCTGCAGGAGGAAATCCCACGCGTGCTTTCTCTCCCCATATGGTTCAAGAAAAACACGGAAATTAACATTTTCGTTATATTGCATAAGAGAGACTATTCGCATAGAGAATACAACTGAGCCTACAAAGATTAAAAAAAATTTTTAAAAGGTATGCACTTAGTACACTTCAAGTATGTGGTTATCCCTCTAAAATCTAACACATTTCTTATCTCCCGCTCCTTCCAGGACACCTAAATTCCCCTAATCCCAACTGCTCTCAGCAGAGATGCCTAAATTTCCCAAAGGCAGAAACACAGTTCTGCCATTGTTATATCCAGGAAATCAGAGAACATAGCTGGGAATTAGTACAAGGATCAGGTATTTCTGTTGTTATTCTGTAATAAATGATAGGGCTTGCAAGCAAAGGCGAGCTCAGACCAAAGCCTCAAGGCTCAGCACCCCTATGTATTGTGGAAGACTGGCTCAGGAATCAAACGTCAATGCGTGCGTTCATCTTTAGTAATAATAACTCCATAAGAAAGAGTATTTTCAATCCCTGCCCATGGCACTGGGNGCCGTAAGAACGAGTCAGTATTTTCAATCCCTGCCCATGGCACTGGGGCTGGAAGTAGATGATCTTTCCTGTCCCTTCCAACCCAAACCATTCTGTGATTCTTCTGTGATTCCCTATTCTGAAGCACAGCAAACCCTGTTTGTGCAGGGCCCGGCACAGGACCTGGTTTTGCCCTTCTGGGAATACCATGCTCTAGGCTTACAAGTGAAATCGGGAACTACAGAAGAGGAATGCAGAGAGGTTGTCAATGGTCTCAACCACTCAACAGTTTAATTGCATAAAGTAGGTTTAGATAGGATATTGGGAAGGATTCCTGGCTGTGAGAGTGAGGAGGCCCTGGCACAGGGTGCCCAGAGCAGCTGTGGCTGCCCCTGGATCCCTGGAAGTGTCCAAGGCCAGGTTGGAACAATCTCGTCTGGTGGAAGGTGTCCCTGCCCATGGCAGAGGGTGGAATGGGACAGTCTCCAAGGTCCCTTCCAACCTAAACCATTCCATGATTCCACGAACACATCGCTCCGAGCTGGCTGACCTCAGCTGGGTGTTCTGGAAGAAGCTGCAAGTATTAGAGCTGCACCACCTGAAGTCCCTTCATGGGAAAGGATTTTTCACTGCTTCACTGCAAAGCCCCTCATCAGAGGCTCTTACAGGAAATGAACAGGATAAAAATGGAACGATATGGGAATAAGCAGTTGGCTCACACTGCAAAGAAAGGTTACTGGCAGGAGGATGTACAATCATCTGTGCTGATAACACATTTGTCAGGGTATCTGGAAGTTGTAGCTAATGTGTAAAAAGTTCTCTGGAAAATGAGGTGGATATCATGATGCATTTTGCAGAAAATATGCAATTATTCAGGATGACCAAATACAGCTCTCATGGCTAGAACTACACATGAATCTCAAAAATTTGAGTGATAAAAAGGGGAAAGGAAACATTATGTGCTAAATAAAGCGCATGAAGGGGATTTACTGTAAACACACAGTCATGAGTTGAGAAAGAACTGTTATTACACAGGGATGAGATCCTGGGAAAGCTTCACCCAGTTCTCTGAAAATGAGAATTCAGTTATCACGCGCAGTCAGAACTGCCCATAGATTCCTTCGTGAGGGCAAGAGGAGGGGCAGCACCCATCCATGATCTCTGTGACCAGTGACCGGACCTGAGGGAACGACATGAAGCTCTGTAAAGGCAGGTTTGGGCTGGGTATCAGGAAAAGGTTCTTCCCCCAGAGGGTGCTGGGCACTGCCCAGGCTCCTCAGGGAATGGGCACGGCCCCGAGGCTGCCAGAGCTCCAGGAGCGTTTGGACACCGCTGCCAGGGCTGCCCAGGGTGGGATTGTTGGGGTGTCTGTGCAGGGCCAGGAGTGGGACTGGATGACCCTGGTGGGTCCTTTCCAACTCAGATTATTCCATGCTTCTATGATTCTAAGAAGGAAGAGGGAATTAGTTACTGGTTATTACAGAAGGCACTATTGGTTGTTAAAGAATAAAAATCCTCCTGCAAAGGATGTGGCAGAATCCATGTGGCAAATGTATTTTGTAATACAGTTTCCTAATTTACTGAGATAGGATTACCCAGTAATCCTAATTTACTGAGATAAGAGTAGAAAGAGGAAAACAGATAGTGTATTAGATGAACATCTGGTTTGCTGCCCTGTGGCAGCTGGGTTGGTTGTAGTTTTTTTTAATCCATATAAACAGTGCTAAATACCTCTACAGCTGTTAAAAGACACTGCACCCATGAAAACCTCTCGGAAGGTGATCAGCATACTTCAGTTGCTATCCACCAGCTGTAGCAACATTTGCCTTGACCTGAATTTCCTGCTAGGCTAGGCAGACAGGTTTGAATAACTGCCTGGCTTTCACAATCCCCTCATGCCAGCAGAGTGGCAGGAAGCTGTTGTAAATAAGGAACATTTTGACAGTGGACAGAGGAGGAGAAAGAGTGAAGACTGAAGTCTCTGCTCCTGTTCCAGTGCTATGGAGAGGCGTGTGCTGACTCTGACAGGGCTCTCTCCAGCGAGTATCTGATGCAGACATGCACCTCAGAGCAAGCTGCAAGCTGCTCACGGCAGCCTAAAGGACTCCTTCAGGAGTGAAATGAGCACAAAGACCTCATTTCACCCCAGTGTCACGATGGTTCTGTCCAGTGATTCATAACTCGAACTCCACTGCCTCTGAGAGGACAGGCAGCTTCCTCAGAGCGGCACCTCCCAAACTAGCCAGGAACAGCCCCACACCAGCAGACCCAAGAAATACGGGTGATACTATCAGAGGAGGTTAAGGAATGAGATGCTGAATGCGTGCAGTTACCATGTAGCAACACAGCCAGATGCAGCTGCAGGGTTTCTCGGAGGGCTGGCAGATCTGCTGCAGCTCTCCAGAAACTACCTAATAAACACCAGTTACTCCTCAACCAGGAAAAACACTCTCTCCAAAACCCAACACTGATTTCCCAAAAGCAACAGTTCTCACAGTGATTTACTTTTAAAATAAACTAACAAACAGAACACCAAGCCCTTTTTCTTTCTGTGTTACATTTATTATTCTTTTGGGAGGCACAATGAAAATTTCAGCTTCTGTTCATTTTCTTTTCCCTTGCAGAACAGCAGGGTACAGGTTCATAGCCATCAATCTACAATCAATATATACTTCACAAAGTCTTTGATTACATTTTCACATTTCCTGATAATAAAAGAGGCACATGTGCCCGACAGTGTCAGTAGCTGAAGTAAGTTTAAGCAATACTTGCTTAAAAAGCTGCACTGACTGCTATTTTAAGGCAGGTTGGGTGAAAGTTTGACAGGCAATTTCCTCAGGAAATGAAAATAATTTTGCCTACAAAAATACATTGATTGAAAAGAGGCTTTTACAAAATACTTAATCAGTGTGAAATTAAATTGATGCTGCACTTCCTCTAGTTAGAAAGACATCAATGAATCTTTTTTGTTCATAATTCTGACTTCTCGGCCGTTCCTTTACCTTGCAGGAAAGGCAGGCAGCGATGCTGTTGTCACAGGAGGCAGGTCTCTCAGGGAATCAGCAGTCCAGGCCAGGCTGCCGTGCCCAGGATCCATCAGGCCGTGTTCTCAATGACCACGGCAATGCCTTGCCCACCGCCGATGCACGCTGAGCCAACCGCGTACTTGCCACCACGGCGCCTGCTCAGAAACAGCAACAGCAAAGATCGGTTACCTGCAGGAAACCACGGCAGCTCTCGTCCTGATTTTATGAAAGGAAACCACCTATCAGCTGGGTGTTACTGAAGATGACGTTTTAGAACGTGTATGTTGTTTTTTTTTCTAGCAAGGTGTCCTGAAGTCTCAACTGATGTTGAAGTATTTCTGAACAATGACTTTAGAACTCATCTGGTTCCACCCCTGCCACAGGCAGGAACCTCTTCCACTACACCACACCTGAACATCTCTAGAGTAGTTATTAAACTACCTGAACACTGCTGAGGTAGTTTTTTAAAAGCTAAGTTTCCTACAGCTGCACTCCAAGAAACAGTTTTCCACAAGGTGCAAATGGTCTGAAGTTTCATGGCTGAGCACTAAGACAGTGTTCCAAGTACAAGCCAAGAGAGAGTGAACTCTACCCTGAGGGGGGAAAAAAAAGGAAAATTCAGATTGAAACGGTGCTAAGCATATCGAGCAAGCCAAAAGAGTCAGAATTTCTCAAAACAGACTAAAGGAGAGAGAAGGTGACCACAAAGTCTTTTAAAGCATCCCCTTCCAGCAGCTAAAGGGGACTCGAGAGGGACTTTGCACAAGGGCCTGGAGGGGCGGGACACAGGGAATGGCTTCCACTGCCAGAGGGCAGGGAGAGATGGGATATTGGGAAGGAATTCCTGGCTGGGAGGGTGGTGAGGCCCTGGCATAGGCTTCCAGGAGCAGCTGTGGCTGCCCCTGGATCTCTGGAAGTGTCCAAGGCCAGGCTGGATGGGGCTTGGAGCACCCTGGGATAGTGGAAGGTGTCCCTGCCCATGGCAGGGGTGGAATGAGATGTTCTTTAAAGGCCCCTTCCAACCCACACCACTCTAGGACTCTATGATTCTATGAAATGCACCATGTTAAGAAAAGAACAGACTTTGCTCAAAGGTCATTTCAAAAAAAAAGCAAACCTTCCCACAGACTCCTGTGGGCTTGGATCAGATCTAGGTGAACTAAAGAACGCTGTAATGACATCAGGATGGAATGTGAGGCAAGTGCAGGACCTGCACTGCAGCACAGAGGCGGCAAATTCATACAGAAAGTGGCACATTCCAGCGAGTTTTAAGCTGGTTGACTGGAAGAGTTTAGTCACATGGCATCCGTGCTCAAAACGTCTGCAGGCATAAATCCATCAGCACTGCACGCACCCTGTCTGTGTGCATACCTTAACTCATGCACCAGGTGAGCTGTGATCCGTGACCCCGAGGCCCCCAAAGGGTGGCCGATGGCGATGGCACCTCCATTGACGTTGGTCTTCTCAGGGTTAAGGCCCAACACTTTCTCCACAGCCAGATACTGAGGTGCAAATGCCTCATTTACCTAAAGCACCAGAGAAAGGACAGAACTTTCACACCAGCTTTCAGCAGTATGGCTGCAAATGAGATTAAATGAGGTGAACTGCTCCTCCAGGTCCTTTTGAGAAAAATATTAAATGCTGTGTTTGTAAAAGCACGCTCAGCCAACACACATCTGTCAATCCAACCCACCTAAATTCAAATACTGAGTATGAGGTATATTTTATAAAAACAGGTGCAGTATGTTCTGAGGCAGTGGGTCCATGAAGAGCCTGCTGCTCTGACAGAAAAAGGCCCTGTTCACAAGTATGACTAATTAAAAACATGAGCAGTTCAGCCAACGGAGTAAAACGTCATGTCACATGAGGATATTTTTGTTCCATGGAATGCGATCACACCATTTCCATTTTCCACGTGCCTGGGATTTTTGTAGTGACTGTGCAGCAGAAACTGGATGGACAGAGGTCAGGCAGGCTCCTGACAGGCAGGAACACCTACACGGTATGAGCGGAATCTTTCTGCTAGAAAGATCAGGGATAAAACCACTGCTCCTGTAAAAACTTCTCACCTCTACCAAATCCATATCCTTCAGGGTCAGTCCTGCTTTCTTCAAAACCTCTGTAATTGCAGGTACAGGGCCTGTTTGGAAATTATATGCAGTTAGTTAAACAAAAAAATTAATAAATGAAGTATTAGCAACTTGTTTTACACAGGATAAATTCATAAAGCTTCATGAGATCCCCTCCCATCAGCCTCTGTGCAGCCAATGAATTCTGGATACGTCATTCACCTTTAGTGAGCTTATTAGTCAGCCTTATTATTACTCAGCTTTATGAGGTGGTAAGAGAACTCCCAAATCTCCAAACTTCTTGGTCTCCTTGTCAACATACACCCAAGGAAAGCTAAGAGTGTCACTACTGCTTGCACATAGAGCTTTCAAGTCAAGAGAAGTGACAGTCCCCAGGCAAATAAAACAACTTCACAATGGTTTTGTGGCATTCTCCTTCCCAGTACTCTTGGTTCCATTTATTCTTTCCTCACAACTTGCAGCTTCCAAGTAAACAAAAAAGGAAAAAAACAGGCTGCGCTAGAGTTTGTTGGTCATGTGCTTAGTTATGGGTATTGTTGTTTTGGTGTTCTTAATATTTATCTGAAAATCTTCTAGTAAATTCCTAACATTTCATTATTTTGTTCCAAACATTTAAATGCTCCCTCAGACCTAGGTCTTGGACAACTGAAGAAAGTAAGATTTTGGTATTTAGATGATTAAGAGTTTGGCAACAAAACTGTCCTCTGGAAGAAAGCTGCCTTCTATAACCTAATATAACCTACTAAGGGGAATTAATCCCAAACACAGCTACCTAAGGAAACACACACTCAAAAGATAATTTGAAACGGTTAATTAGGTACATGCTTGTAACAGAAACACACTGAAATGTTAGGTGGTGGCTGATCATTCAATTCTAAAACATCAACAGTCCTAAATGCTATCACACCGCCAAAAAATGGTGTTGAAAATGCACAGCTCAAAGAATAAAAACATAATAATAAGTAAATTACCAAAGAGACAGAAAAATTAAAAGAGGAAAGGGCCCAATTCAGAGCTCAGTGGAGTCTCAGGGAGCTCCAGGCAGCTTAACACTAGACTCTAACTCCATCTCATTAGGGAAGGATTTTAGTATGCCTGTTACGCATGAGAGTAATGGGAGGGTCTCGAGGACAACACAAAGACCCCTAACAGACAGCCAAGTAAACTTCTTCCCCGCTCTCTCTTTTCTAAGATAATGAATTCTCTCACTGAACACTGTGAGCCAGGACTCCCTATCAGTATGTGAAAGGACAGTGGCCCAGACTGAGCTCCTGTTTGTCAGATCTGTTGCTGTCATGTCGATGAATCTCATCTGGTCTCCCTGAGCTGCTGGGACGAGCTGTGGTGTGAAGGAGTTGGGATGCTCAGTGATCCTCCATATGATTTACGAAGTTTTTAAACAAGCTAGAAGAGTTCCCTGACCTAGAGAGAATGGGCTGGTTTAGGAAGCACAATGCCAGCACAAAGTGTAGGGAAAGAAACCCTCCCTCCACGTTTGCTTTGAAGGCTGTGTCAGTCAGACAGCCTGACCAGGAAAACAAATCTGACAATGCCTCATTTGCATTCCTACGGACACGCAGAACCAGCCAACAACAGCTCCTCTGAACAGAAAGACAGAGGGGAAAAGTAATGCTGGGATACAATGCTGTCTGAGAACTAAAGTGAAGGGAAAAATCCCGTGGTGTCTGGATTGGCTTTGAGGGATTGTTTGCATTAGGAGATACTTGATGAGGAAACAGAAAATACGAGATTAAAAGAACCAATAAAGGATTTGGTTTGCCAAGTAATACCTGAAGAGATGTGTATCCTGGGGTGCAAGCAGCTTGAGTAACTGCTGAAAGGTGCTCACACAGCCACTACTCCATCAGCAAGAGGTGAGGCAGGCAACTCATAGTTACACATTTTATCATGGGATTTAGAGCTTACAGGAAACGAAAGTGAATTTCAGGAGAAAATGGTTTTAAAAAACTGTTTGAGTGTTTGTTTTCTTGATTAAAAGAGACAGTAAAAAAAGGGAAGGAAGAACAGCCTGGGGCACTATGCTCGTGCTATTAGTATGGGTCTGACACTGCACACACCCTTCCAGCCAAACTGAGGAGTAAATCTGTCCCTCCGCACAACAGGGATGGACTGACACAGCGGCGAGGACAGGAGGACACACAAACACCTCCAGAGCCACCAGCCTGAGCACACTGCAGCATCCTCTTCTTTCCTTTAGAATGCCCATGACAGAACATTTTAATGCTGCTTGATGCTGTAAAGTGATGTGCTTTATTGCAACTTACCAATGCCCATGATGGAGGGGTCACAGCCAGCTGAGTGATAAGCTACTACTCTTGCCAGAGGAGTAAGACTGTGCTTTTTAAGTGCTGATTCACTGGCAATGATGATTGCACCAGCTCCATCACACACACCCTTGCAGTAAAAGAGAGAAGCATTCTTAGTGAGAAAATATGAAGAAACAAAAAAATTCCTCCCACTCTTTAAACCCAAAAAAGGGCTTGAATCTAAGACACTATAATTAACATTTAACAGTTTTTATTCAAAACAACAAAAGACAATTGAGGATGGGGAAAGAAAGTTAAATATAGATAAATGTTTAATGGATTTCAATGTGTTAGAAAAGAAAAATAAAGTCTTCCCTGCATTGGAAATATGATTCTGCTGACTTGCAAGAACACTATTAATAACCGATTATGTATGAGCTATTAATTATAAAAGATACCTTACAGACACCTACACTTACTGTGGCTATGATCTATTTTAGGCATGAATTTAGACTGTATGATCACAGCACTCCATCTGGCCCAAAGAACTTTAATCAATTAATTAAGATAATGACTGTACGAGGAACAGCCCATAACGACATGCTGCTAAGCACTGAGTATACTCTGGGTAAGGACAAAATGTGGTTTTGGGGGGAGAGGACAGTAGCTGTGGCACAAGGACGGGCAGCAGCAGCATGCCCACTAAAAACACGTAGGTTTAAAGCAAATGTTCAGTAACCACTGCCCCACAAAGAGAGTGGAGTCCCTACACAGCCACCACAGCCACCAACTGCACACCTCAAGGCTGATGAAGAAGTGATAGCACCTCACTGCTATGATGAGGTACAAGGACGGGCAGCAGCAGCATGCCCACTAAAAACACGTAGGTTTAAAGCAAATGTTCAGTAACCACTGCCCCACAAAGAGAGTGGAGTCCCTACACAGCCACCACAGCCACCAACTGCACACCTCAAGGCTGATGAAGAAGTGACAGTGCCTCACTGCAAACTCACTGGCAATCCACAGAACCAGATTCTGGGACTTGGGAGCTGACTGAAGGATCCCCTGGCATCTCAGGGCTGGAAGAGTCAGCCGGGGCATTCAGATGCAGAATTAGAAGTCATTTTCGTCAGGAGACACCACTGACGGCCAACTCGGTGAGAGATAAAAACAGTGGCAATAAATCTGGAGAACCATAGAGGGGACACCTGCCCAGCCCAAGGGTCTGAGGTACTCACTGAAGCATTCCCAGCCGTGACTGTTCCATCCTTTTTAAAGACACACGGGAGTTTTGCCAGCTGTTCCATAGTGGTCTGGGGTTTGGGGTGCTCGTCCTTTTGCATGCTTTCTTTGCCTTTTTTCGTCTTCACTTCAATCGGTGCCATCTCAGCATTAAAGTAGCCAGCATCATTAGCTGCAACCACAAAAAGGAAGATAAAAGGACTCAATAAAAACATCAAGATGATTGCTCAGCATGACCAACAATCATATTTTCACACAACTTCTGCTCTATTTGAACCAAAAGTTCAGGGACAGCAATAGTTACGCTTTATTTTGCTTTAATAAATTGGTTTGAATTTTATTGTTGGGGTTTTTTGGTTTTTTAAGAAATTGGGCAAAAACTATACAAGTACACTCTCAAACTTCTCCAAAGAAAGTCTCAAATATTGAAACTTTATTTCAGGTTTAAACAGCTGAACTCTTTTTGGGTTTTTTTATTTGTTTGTTTGTTTGTTTTATTGCAAACCACTAGGTTTATTTCTAGTACATATTCCCCTTTACTGCTGCTTTATTTTACAGCTCTGTCATTTCTCAGATGGCCAAGATGTAAATCTCACTCAGAGAGGAATGTGCAAAAAACCTCTTGAGCCACATTGTTTCTGTTGATAAGATAGTGTATATCAATCAAAATCCTATTCAAGGTGCTCCTCCAAAGGCTCCCACTGTCAAGCCAGGATCTCAGAATGGGATTCAGCTGCCCAAACAACCTAAAACAAGTCAAGTCATTGCAGGTATCTAAGATGCCCAAAAAAGCACCTGGCCATATCACATAACATAACATGAGACAGAGATTTAAAGCTAAGACACTGAAATTGTCAGATCTGATGTTGTTTAGCTACCTCTGGGCTTCTCAATAAATTCCTCAAAACCTTTTTCTTTCCTGAGTACACACAGAGCTCTCTCTTTACTGTGGGATAAGACGATCTGGTCCTACAGGCAGAAATAAAAACAGCAAGGTAAAATCCTAGAAAACAAGAAAGAAGCACAGTTTCTAGCAAAGGGTCCAGGAATTGCAGGAGTTAGGTAACAAGGAACAAGCAGGAAAGGTAATGAACGATGAAGAAAAGATACAAAAAGCACTCGTACACCCATTGGAAAAAATACAAAATCTTCCTTCAATAGTGCAGCTGTTAAAATGCAGCATCATTAGAATCTAAATCCATGCTTAGATCTCTCCTTATGTTCACCTTTGGCTTGCAATGTATGTTGGGTCTCAGGATGGCCACTGCACATTCTACTGGTTTTTGGCCTAAACTTCACAGTAACTGAATCACAGAAGCCTGGGATGGTTTGGGTTGGAAGGGACATTGAAGTCCATCTTGTTCCAACCCCCTGCCACGGACATGGACACCTTCCACTGTCCCAGGTGGCTCCAAGCCAAATCCAACCTGGCCTTGGACACTGCCCGGGATCCAGGGGCAGCCACAGCTGCTCTGGGCACCCTGTGCCAGGGCCTCACCCCCCTCACAGCCAGGAATTCCTTCCCAATATCCCATCTCTCCCTGCCCTCTGGCACTGGGAAGCCATTCCCTGTGTCCTGTCCCTCCCTCCATTGTCCCAGTCCCTCTCCAGCTCTCCTGGAGCCGCTTTAGGCACTGGCAGGGGCTCTGAGCTCTCCTGGAGCCTTCTCTTGTGCAGGGGAACACCCCCAGCTCTCCCAGCCTGGCTCCAGAGCAGAGGGGCTCCAGCCCTGGGAGCATCTCCGTGGCCTCCTCTGGGCTGGCTCCAGCAGCTCCACGTCCTTGTGCTGTTGGAGGCCCCAGAGCTGAACACCTCTGAATTACGGTTTTGGGCACGTAAACCACCCAGAGAACAGTTTAAAACACAGCTCCTAAACAAATACCCCCTCTTCAGATTCCATGTGCTCCGACTGTTCAAGCATTCAAGAACATTTGATTTGCAAAAGGAAGAAAAAGGATTTAGAAGAATTACAGCAGATGCTGGCACACGAGAAGGATGTGGGTCACTGTGGAAGACTGTTCTGCTGTGCAGAGGAAAGAAAGGAGGGCAGCCAGGCATGCCTGTGACAATGCTGCATCCCACCAAGGGGCACCAATGAACAACATCACCAACATGAATCCTGCTCAGGCACGAGCTGACCCGTGACTGGTCAGTGGTGTTGCTGCCTCAACAGCTATGGAATGCCCCTGAGGAAGGCACAGGAAGGCAGGGGAAAGGGGCTCCTACTTAACCTGCTGAGGGGTACAACACCTGACTCAGCACACTTTCCAAGTCAAACCCCCAGGAGTGCGTTATTTGTACCACGGGGCCAACAAAACCACGAATTACAATATGCAAACAGAAGGACGAACTACACCAAGAGCCAGAGAAAAGCTGAGAACACTTTGAGTCAATGCTAAAAACTGACTAGACTTGGAACTAGTGTCGCATAACCACTTCCATTCCTCGGTTTACTCACCAGCTTTGTACCTCTGCTGCGTTTTGAGCGCGTATCGGTCACAGTCCTCTCGGGAGATGCTGTATTTTGCAGCCAGGTTTTCAGCTGTCAATGCCATAGGTATTTTAACGTGTGTATCTGTTAGGCCTTCCCACAACGTGTCTTCCAACTGCATGGAACATTACGAGGAGAAAGTTAGAATGCACGGCAATATTATATTTATTACTGACGGCTTCTAAATGTCCAGCAGCCTCTTGGAAACTAATGTCCCTCTGTAAAATTAATTCAGGTTACCTACAGACAATTTATTGATTTATTAGAATGAACACACTGAAGAACAGTGTGAAAGTTCTTGTGTGCTATTCTAGTTAATCTCCGTTGTGCTCTAGTGCAATTCTTTCCACTCATGTGTGGCCCCAAGAGGCTTGGAGAAAGTTTTTAAAAAAGATTTTTAGTATTTCAGCATATTTCACTTCTGTATGAATTATTTATTAGAGCCCTGTGAGCAAACACACCTGGTCTGGTTGCCAAGACAGAAATGGGAGGCACTGTGAGAAGGCACAGCAGCCTACTGATCCTTTAGCTCTTTCTTTACTGTCAGGTAAAACCCCCTCACTAGAGCCAAAGGTTTCTGTGGGCATAACATCTCAGGGGAGAAAACATCCAAGTATACCTTCACTCAACCTGACAAAGGCAAGCCCTGTCAGTTCAGATGTTTTTTGTTATTTCTGTCAGCAGTGAAGTTCTGCAAGATAAACCACTCATTCACCTGTCACTGTGTAATTCAGTTATCTTTACGATAAGAACCCAGCTGCACGCACTTGGTGTATCAGCAACTTTGTGAAGGTGCTGTCTGTAGGACCTGTGCCACACAAGAACAGAATCAAGCACACATCATATTCACCATCTTCACGATGGAAATACAGCGTGGGAAAAAACCCCAAAGGGCTGAAACACGGAAATATCCGAATTTTGCATTTTGATGTCAGTTATGACCCACTGAGTAAATGGTGGCACGTTATCTATTTAGCCTGCTGCACATGTCCCACAGTATTCACTTAGGACATACTGTCAGAAGAAAATGTAAAGATAAACCTGTCAATGGATTTAACTTCAAGTTTCCACTTCTGGAATTCAGAGATGCTCACGGCTTGGAGGAATATGTGTTCTTTACCAGTCCATCTACCTACTGCCAGCATTACTAGCCTTGCCTAAACTGTGTGTGCCTCTATTTCACAGACGTTTTGTACACAGTACTTGCACAGGATGTACCAAGTGAACTAAATTTTGTGTCTAAGAGTTTATTGGTATGTTTGACATGGAACAGGAACTCAAACATGGTTTTGGAAAAGCTGGAAAAATGGCACGCTTCACAAAATGGCCTGAACCTACTGTTTTGATACTGTCCAAATAGTAGATAAATGCTTGAAACTAAGTCTGGATCTAATCTCCAATCATTTCATTTGCAAGGATTTAGTGCCTACAATCTTGATACTAAACATTGCTTTGCTCAGAGAACAATAGAAGTACCAGACCTTGAGTTCTGCTCCTAATCTGGTTCCAAACCGAATATTTCGAACCGCGTAAGGAGCCTGGCTCATGCTTTCAGCTCCGCCACACAGAACAACCTCTGACTCATTCAGGCAAATTTCCTGTTAACACAGAAAAACAAAACAGATCTAGGATTTAGCTGTTGTTTGAGTAAGAAAATAACAACTGTTTGAAAAAGAGAGGTTGCTGCCTACAAAGCAACAAACTCAGAATGAAGCCAAACTTAGTCATGTGTGAGTGTATTTATGAAAGGTTTACCCTTCTGTTAAGTTTGGGGTCTGTCTCCTTCACGCTACGTCCCTTTTTCTTTCTTTCAGGAAAGAATGATTGTATCCATGAGGGAAAAAGAGAGTACGGGTGTGCACACATGACAGAGCAGAGGAACAAAGACATTAGGCATCTGCATGCTTGCGTGGTTTGGTTCACAAATGGCTGAGCTTGGTGGTTTTGAGCTCTCACTCTCCTCAAAAGAAACACAAATTAAACTTCAAAGCCTGAAGTAAGACTTTATGATTTGAAAAAAAATGGGACATAACTTCAGAAGACAATAGCTAGGTAGCTGCCAAAAAAAGTACCCAAAACACACTAATTCATCAATGGCAAAGCACACAAAACCTAAAAGCCCCAATTCTGAAATGCACCATCCGAGCATTCAAAAACAGTGCTTCCTTAAAACGATTCCGTGAGTTGGACTGTTGAGGTTATTTATGAACTAGAATGAAACAAAACTCAATTACCCCAGAGAAGTTGTGGCTGCTCCATCCCTGGAAGCGCCCAAGGCCAGGTGGGACAGGGCTTTGAGCAGCCTGGGGTAGTGGAAGGTGTCCCTGCCCATGGCATGGGGTGGAACTAGGTGACATTTGATGTGCCTTCCAACCCAAACAGTTCCATGATTCTACTATCTTGATACACATTTCAGATTTCTAGTTAATAACTTGTGTCTAGCAGTAAGTGCAGAGATGCTTCCCATAGTCACTAAAAACTTTGTGAGCATCTAAACAGCACTGGCTGCATTGGTGAAATGACATCTTTGAAAAGGACCTCACAACCAGACTTTTAATTAAACTGGTCACATTCTCCTTGCAGATTTTTTCAGCATGGACAAACGTGTGTATGACCTTTGCAAAAAGCACCAGGAAAAACAGTCAGGTGGATATTATTGCAAACATGTAATCTTAACTCTACATTTTTCATATTTTCATATTCATATTCTAGAGAATCAGACTTAAAATGATCCTTTAGCCAAGGAAAACCAAAAAAATCCCACAAAACCAGCAATCCGCTTGTTCAAGTATTCATAAAAGCAATGTATGAGCAAACGGAATAAAAATCCCTGTATTCCTACTCAATGGTTTTGGCCAGCTCCTCAAAGAGAAGATGATTCTCTCCTATTTTAAAAGAAGTGACAGTATAAATTACTTAACCCATGAGAGGTTTGGATCTTTGAACAAAAGCACGCTTAAAAAGCACAGGTTGCTGCTTACACAGCTAGCCAGGTGAGAATATAAACAACGATCAAGAGATGAAGGAGTCCTGAAGTCCAGTAATTCCAGTCCACACAAACAGGATTATGGGATGCAACTATTGATCAGCTGAGCTCTACTGCACCAGCTAACACTTGTCGCATTCCTCACATTAAACTAAATACTTGGATTTAGTTATTCAGCTACAATACTTGGATTTTAAAAACCAACCACACAATGTGGCACTGTGGTGGCTGAACTCCTGCAAAAAACTGTGCTGGACAATGGAAATCTCTACCAAAAATCCACGTACATCCCAAACACAAAGGACGCGTTTTCTACATGCTCACAGCCTGACAAAAGTTACCACTGACTCAGAAATACCGCTTTGTACCTGACAGCCATTGGCAATGGACTGGAAGCCAGAGCCACAGAGTCTGTTGACGGTGAGGGCTGGGACAGACACGGGAACTCCCACACGCAAACCAACGTGTCTTGCAATGTAGATCGCATCCGAGGAGCTCTGCAGGCAGAACAGGAAAGAGGTTTTGTCACAGTCTCATTGATTTGGAAAGCCAGGAAAGGACTCGTGGAAAGTCAGAATGGTGTAACTGCATCCCTGACGGTGTATGTTCAGCAGAAATCCTACCACTGACAAGAAGCTTCAATTCAAAAAGACACCATCCTACAGGATCTGAAAGCGTCACTGTTTTAATGTGCATTTTAAAGAAAGTGTGTGTTAAGTCAGCAACGTAATGTTTTCCCTTATCCCTTATTTTCAAAGCAGCACCTACACAGCAGGCTGACACCAGCGCAGATCCTGGCTAGCGAGCTGCAATTATTTTAAGGTAAATTAGTATTGCTCAGACTAACAGGGGAAGGCCTCCCAAAACCAGAGAGAATGCTTATGCTCTTGGGAACATGCCCTAAGCTAAAAGGTATTATAAAGACAAAGTTCTGTGCACGGTGCTACAATACTAATGCAAGCTCAGAAAAAGAATTAAAATTAATCAAGCCACTTCTGCTGAAGAAGAGGAGTTTGAAATAGTCACACATTCATAGTTAATTAAATTTAATCAAACAATATCAGTAAACCAGAATTTTAAAAAAAGTATCTACTGGTATGACGCAAAGGAAAAGACGTGATTTCAAAATTAAAAGAAACTTTATCAGGAGATTGCTATTTTCTATGTGAAAGCACTACAAGAGAATTGAGTGCAGCAATTATTTCCTAGGCCACAGACAGCTCTTACAAAATTAAAAAGCTGAATAAAAGAAGCTGAAATGCTAGCTGTAGGAGACAGAATAATTTAAAGCTACTCTTTTAGCTGAAAATCCAAAGAAGGAATACTGCCTGTTTCTTCACTTATTGTCTCAGTTACTTGTTTCTTCTGCATCCTTGAAACATGAAGTGCAAAATAAAATCCCCACCCTTAAAAATAACAGTGAAAACAGAACACAAAGAAAAAAAAAAACAACATAAATTTTCTTTGCTGTCCTCATCTGTATGTGTGGGTAACTGCAGTTCTGCAATGCATACAAAGGGCATCCTCCTGACAAGCTCTTTGGAAAAGACACAATTGTCCAAATGTCTCTGCCAGTCAGGGCATGTATCCCTCCAGCTGAAAGGTAACTCACATCCACTCAAAAAAAATGCTATAGAAAACATGAGAGAAACGGACTCAAATCACTTACAGGCTTGACACAGAAAGGGATTTATACAATCCAGTGAAAAGCCACTGATCACTGAGTCGCACAGCTCCAGCCATTAAAACAAGGGAAGCGTACCCGGGATTAGCAACTAACCAGTTAATTGATACATACTTTTAGGAGGTCAGCTCGTCCTTGTTCAAAGTACCTCTGGCACTAAAAAAGGCAAGCTAAGCCTTGTTCCCAACAGCACCGCAAATCACGGAGGATACATCCCTCAAGCACCAACAGGAAACACTACACTGCAAACTGCTGCTCACCCCTTTCGCTCCCACCCCTCTGGCTGCCAGCCAGAGCCAGCTATCTATAGGGCCGCACCGAGGGTGCCTGAAATAGCCCCCCAGCAGCAGATTTTCCAGGCTACCAACCTGCACGACGTTGCCCACGACGACGCTGTCGATGATCTCGGGAGGCACCTTGCCCGCGGCCAGCGCGGCTCGAGCAGCATGCTCCGTCAGGTCGGTGGCCGAGAAATCCTTCAGGGATCCGCCGTAAGTCCCAAAGGGAGTGCGCTTGGCCGCAACGATGAACACACCTGCAGCGGGGGCAGAAATGACCCACAGTGAACGCGCCCACAGCGGCGGCAGAAATTACCCACAGGCACAGCACCTCACGCACAAGGAGAGCGCCGAGCCAGCCTCCGGTGGGTAACGCCCTAAACTTCACAAGAAACTTTCTAAGCATAGGCAACATGAACACAGAAAGCTGAGATGAACAATGTAATGGTGCTTTAGACAGGGAAGGCATGGAGAATTAACGGTGAGAAAGAAAACCTGGGAAGATTCTGGAAATACTCCCTTTCCACAGTGTGGTCTGACAATAAAGTAAGGCTGGATACAAATGTGGACTTGGAGGAGGCTGTCACATACATCAAACCTTACTGCTAGTGCACTAAAAGCATGCCAGTGACATCTACAAAACCCTGTAGCAGACACCTGTGAAAAAATCAGATGAGGAACAGTGCTTTTAGCAGAGGCCATTCCCTCATCCTACAAAAATCAGCAGATTTTTTGGTTTATATGCTGAAACAGTTTCCACAAAGCAAAAAACAAAAACCAAACCAAACAATAAAGCACAACAATCCTCCCCAATTTTTATATGCATTTCAACTTTGAGTCCTTTAGCTTAAGAGGAAAAATATTCCCTAATCAAAAAATTCATGCTCCTACCAGAAATATATATGCCACCTAAACTGTTCTAGCATGAATCTTTTGGTTCTTGAGAAGAAAATCCAGTTTTCACTACGCAGGAGACCATGTGCAAGCACGTGTGTACAAATGCACGGGCCAGGAGCAGTCAGTACAAATTCCAGCTCGGGAGAAGCCATCTCTGAACCAAAGCAAACATCTCCTGGCTGTCTGTCACACTGGCTCTCTGCTCCCACGTGCAGAAAAACAAGTGGAAGGCAGGCTGTGAACTTTCCCCCAGTTGAACGGTGTCACTCACGCTCCCCGTTTCCACGGCTCCCATCAAACACCCAGTTATTTTAGGTAACACTGCAGGGACGTACACAGATGTAAGAATGCAGACAAATGAAAATGCCTGCTCATTAAGCTGCTCATGAACACTGATTTCAGGTCATCTGACACATATTACTTGGCTGTTTTGTCAGAGAGGGTGCTCCTCCATCTCGCATGTATTTGGATCCCAGGCTGCATGACTGCTAGAAAAGGACATCCCAAACTGGTCAGGGTCAAGGTTCCCCACTGACAAGGACCTGAACACAGTGTAGAGATGTAAAATGTGCAGGGAGGATGCTCAGAATCGTATCACAGAACGGTTTGGGTTGGAAGGGACTTCAAGGATCACCCAGTTCCACACCCTGCCACAGCAGGGACACCTTCCACTGTCCCAGGCTGCTCCATGCCCCGTCCAGCCGCGGACACTGCCAGGGATGGGGCAGCCAGAGCTGCTCTGGGCACCCTGTGCCAATGCCTCACCTCATGGCAAAGAATTTCTTCCCAATACCCAATCTAAATCTTCCCTCCTCAGCATATCTTTCCTGCTGCAAAACAGAACTTGAAGCTCACATTCTTCACCACTCCTCCTGTTGATTCCCTGCCTCCTCCAAACTGTGCCAACCCTAACTGATTGCAAAGCTTTGCTGCAGACCAGCTTGGGGACCTGACCAAGCTAAAAACTCTTTCTCCTCCTTTTCGGCCAGGTTGTCAGTTATTGACATTGTTTGTTCAGTCACATCCACTGTGGCGTTGCCCCATGAACGGTCCAGGGGCAAGGACGGAACTTTGCCCTTAAACATTCCTTTCACAACAACAGCACGTCTCTCTCTATCGTGAAGGCTGCTCGACACTGCCCACTTCCCAACAGCACCGTGGGGCCAATAAACCAGGGCAGGTCACGCAGCAGAGGCAGCTGAACACTAACCCAGACTCAGCAGGAAACGAAGGCCTCATTTTTAACCAGATCAGTTTGTGCCTGAGTTAACCTTCCAGCTGCTCAACAAAACAATACCTCCAGACTAAGAGAGAATGCTGGACTGAACCAGTAAGAGAAGACGAAGAAGTAGCAGCAGAGTCTGTGTTTTGTTGAATTAAACTGAACACAGACACTGTCTCAGGGTACATAACTCCAGAGCCTGCCAAATTTTCCTCGACTGGAGAGGCACCTAAAAATGCTACTCCCTCCATGGAATTTCAGGAGAGGCAACAAGGGGTAGCTGAAGTCCTGACTGAAAAAGCATTCTTCATCCTTTGACAACTCTTCATCCATTTCCATTAATTAGTTCTGTCCTACATTATCATGCAAGATTCCAGAGTCTCTGCCGTTTTCCAAGGTGATAAACATTGGATGAGAGCAGAACAGTACCAAATGCATAGAGAGCTGAAAACTTCTGGGGCAAGAAAGCAAAGGTCACTCTGAAGCCTTACCAAACACTGTATTTGAGACATCTTTTAAACTGGTTTTGTTAACCACTCGCTGCCAAACAGGGAACTGAAGCACTATTTAATACTCTAACATATCTCAAATGCACTTGGTATGAAAATAATTCTTCGTAAGATCCTATTTTGAAAGCCTAGAAAAAAATCAGTAACATAGAAAGGAAGTGAAGAAGCAAGATCTTGAGATGAGAGAAAATCCTGCAGCAGGCACAGAAAACTAACATCAAACAAGTATGGGCAAGGTGCTCTCTGTCCTATCCAGCTAGCAGGACCATCAGAATTAATACAATGCTGACTACACAGGCTCTAGCACTGCAACGTCACACAATGACTGACACATATGTTATTATTTAGGTGCAGTCTGTCAAGTAGCAAAGTACTGTCAAATAGATTAAAAGCCCTACTGCATTAAATTTCAATTTTGTTTTCATACAAGAGCAGGTCTTAAAGGGTGTATTTACCTCATTTTTAAGAGTCACAGAATCTAAACAATGCAGAGCATAAATTAGTTCTTTGCACTAAACACTCTCAGGAGCTGTTGCAACTTAAAGAGTTTACCCTGTTCTGTCAGTGCTAATCACAGGCAGGGCCTGGATGTGACAACAGAAACTTCCAGTCACTTATATTTCACGTGTCACTTACAGTCACTACACCTAAACAGAGAATCACAGAATTACAGAATTATCTGGGTTGTAAAAGACCTCTAAGACCATGGAGTCCAACCATTCCCCAGCACAGCCCAGGCCACCACAGACCCACGTCCCCAAGTGCCACATCCACAGGGTTTTAAATCCCTCTCGGGATGGAGATTCCACCACTGCCCTGGGCAGCTGTGCCGGCGCTTGACAACCTTTTCCATGAAGAAAATGTTCCTAACACACAATTCAAATTCGCAGTTAGGTGACAGACACGCACTCCTTGCTATGCGTTTGCTGGCAGCACAACTGAGTCGAGCACTGCAGGGAGGCAAAGACTGAATTACTGCATAAAGCAGCGCTGAAAACAGGCTGTGGCTGTGCTGTTTTGCAGACTGACGCTCTGCAACCCCCTCCTCTCCTTCTGCACCCCATTCCCACCCTGTGCTCCC
>VWPU01010649.1:0-30894 GCA_013398955.1 Callaeas wilsoni
CGGCCTCGCGGGGCTCCCGGGGCCGGCCCGGGCCGCCCCCGCCGCCATGGCCCGCCTGGCAGACTACTTCGTGCTCGTGGGATACGACCCCGGCAAGAGCGGTGAGCGGCGGGATGGCCGGGCCCGCGCGGGGCCGCCCTGGCCGGGGGTGCGGGGCCGGGGTTGTGGAGTGCGTGCGGGGCCGGGGGTGCGGGGTAAGCCCGGGCCGGAGGTGTGGTGCGAGCCCGGGTCGGGGGCGTAGGGTGGTCCTGGACCAGGGTGCGGACCCGGGACGAGGTTGCGGGGCCGTCCCGGGCGTGCGGGGTGAGCCCGGGCCGGGCGTGTGGAGCCGTCCCGGGGCTGCGGGGCCGTAGCCGGTCCCGGGCCGGGCAGCACCGGGCAGTTCTCAGCCCTCAGCTCCCCGTGAAGCCCCTCTGAGCAGCCGCCGGGGAAGCTCCCGCCGCCCCGGCAGCCGGAGCCGCCCCTGCGCGGTTCAGCGGATTCACGGTTTGGGTGTTTTCGGTCTGTCCCCCTCCCCCGCCATGCGCGAGCTGTCACCGCTCCGGAAACATCGGCTGGGCTTGGAGCGGGGGCAGTGCTGTCCTCCGGGGATGGCCCCGGCCTGCTCCCCCTGCGCATCCGCAGCTCCTGGGATGGGACCTGGTGCTCCCAATCCTGCTTCCAGTGGACATCTGCAGCCCCTGGGATGGGGTGTCCTGCTCCTAGCCCCATTCTCTGGGCATCCACAGCCCCTGGGATGGGGTGTCCTGCTCCCAGCCCCATTCCCTGGGCATCCGCAGCCCCTGGGATGGGGCGTCCTGCTCCCAGCCCTGCTCCCCTGGGCATCCGCAGCCCCTGGGATGGGGTGTCCTGCTCCCAGCCCTGCTCCCCTGAGCATCCGCAGCCCCTGGGATGGGGTGTCCTGCTCCCAGCCCCATTCCCTGGGCATCCACAGCCCCCTCAGGCAGGTCCTCGTGCCCTCCCTGCTCCCTCGGACGCTCCTGACCCCCAGATCTGTCGGACGTCTCATCCCTCTGTCCTCTCCCGCATCCCTGCTCGCTGTCAGGTGATGCTGTTGGTTGTTTTGGTCGCGGGGTGTTCCTTGTTTGGGATTTAGGGTCTCTTTGCATCGTATTTCCTTCTGCTTCCTGCCCCCAACAGCTTTCGTGGAAAATGAGCTTTGGCAGCGTCGCAAAGGAGGTGAAGTGACCTAAAATCGGGGTTTTGTTGCAGAACTCCCCCTGAGCATCCCTTCCCACCTGGCACATTCCCAGCCTTCGGCTGAGGTTATTCCAAGCCCGTGCTTGGAGCTGGGGAAGGGGAATCCTCGTTTTGACGTGGGTTTGGTTACCAGGGGGTGCTGGTGGGGCCGGGGCCCGGTTCAGAGCCACGATCCCAGGCTTTGCCGCGCTCCCTGTGCATCCCAGCCGCAGCCGGGGGTCCCTCGTGCAGGGCAGGAGGAACGTGGCGTGTGCCGGGAATGCCGGAGAGCAGAGCAGGCTGGATCAGAGCCTGGCGTTTCCCCAGGGCTTTCTGATCATGTGGCGTTGGTTTGGTTTTTATTGCTGTTGTTATTGCAGGCATTTCCCCCGGGTCCCGCTGTGCCGTGGCACTGGGATGGGCCGGAGCTGCTCTGCCGTGGCTCAGACCACGCCTGGGCTGGGAGGGCTGCAGCAGATGGCGGGGGGATTCCAGGATTCCGTCTGGGAGCAGATCCCACATCCTGCCGGGGGTGAGGGGAGGGCTGGAGCGATGCTGGGTGGTTTTACCCCCTTCGTCCTGCTTCCAAGTGCTTCCTCCTGCATCTTCTTCCTCATCTCCTCCCTGAGGATGCTGCAGCTGGTGCCTGCACCTTCCGGCTGGTGCCTGGTGGGGATCAGGGACCGGGCGTTCCTTGGACCCGGCGTTCCTTCAGCCTGGTTTTCCTTGCCTTGACTGCCGGAGCCTGAGTTTCCAAGGGCGCAGAAACGTCCCACGTGTGCCTGGGGTCATCTGGGACTTGTCTGGGGGAGAAGGACGGTGCTGCAAGGTGACGTGGTTGGCTCTAGTGGACAGCCAAAAGGAGGAACAGGTTTAGGTGGGGTATTGGGAAGGAATTGTTCCCTGGGAGGGTGGGGAGGCCCTGGCACAGGGTGCCCAGAGCAGCTGTGGCTGCCCCTGGATCCCTGGCAGTGCCCAAGGCCAGGCTGGACACTGGGGCTGGGAGCAGCCTGGGACAGTGGGAGGTGTCCGTGCCATGGCAGGGGTGTCACTGGAGGGGCTCTGAGGTCCCTTCCCACCCAACCATTCCAGGATTCTGTGACTCTGGGAAGGGAAGAGCTCACACTTAGCAAATTGTGTTCCTCTGATGTAAATATTCCCTTTGTTTTGGTTTAACTCAGCTCTGCAGAGAGGGGGTGGGCCCAGGATATTGTGGGGATGCTGTGGAGGGGACACAGGTCCAGGATGTTTGGGGAGAGAGGATGGCTCCAGGATGCCCCGGGAAGGGACAGGTCCCGCACACCAGCCCGAGCCTCCTGGCTGCTGGGATGGCACAGTCGAAGTGACCTCTCCAGGACGAGGCACCCAGGAGTTGTGGCATCTCTGTGACAGCCAAAGCAAACCCTTTCCCATCCTGGCCTGGAGGTGTCCGAGCATTCTCCTGGGCCGTGTCCCCAGGGATGTGCCAGCCCGTCCCCAGGGATGCACAGATGGACCGACCCCAGTTCTGTGATTTTTGGGATCAGTCTGGCAGCGTTCCCGGCTCACTGCCCTGTTTTCCCACCCCCCTCAGTGCTTAGATAACGCGGAGGAAGGGCAGCGGCGCTCATCTGCCGGTGACTAATTGCTGTACAGGTTGGGTTGGTCTGGCAGAGCCGTGGGCTGTGCCAGGCCGGGCTGTGCCGTGCTGTGCCAGGCTGGCACCTCCCCTCTAAACCTCACCTGTAAACAAAGCTGGGCTGAGCTGCACCAGGCCTGGATGGGCCCCGGGCGCTGCCGGAGCCCCGGCGTGTTCCCGGGTGCTGCTGAGTCCCAGGAGTTCCGTGCCTGTGGGACTCGTGGCCGGGCAGGGATGGGTTTGCAGTGGGGGATGTGAAAGGGAGAGGTCTGGAGGGGTGGTGGGAGCTGAGGTGGCTCTGCTGCATCTCCAGAGAGACAATCCCGGGCGGGGTTGGGTGGGAAGGGACCTCAGAGCCCCTCCAGTGCCACCCCTGCCATGGCAGGGACAGCTCCCACTGTCCCAGGCTGCTCCAGCCCCAGTGTCCAGCCTGGCCTTGGGCACTGCCAGGGATCCAGGGGCAGCCACAGCAAATCTGGGAATTCCATCCCAGCCCCTCCCCTCCCTCCCAGCCCGGAGTTCCTTTCCAGTATCCCACCCATCCCTGCCCTCTGGCAGTGGAAGCCATTCCCTGTGTCCTGTCCCTCCAGGCCTTGTCCCCAGTCCCTCTGCAGCTCTCCTGGAGCCCCTTTAGGGCCTGGCAGGGCTCTGAGCTCTCCCTGGAGCCTTCCCTTCCCTCCCAGCCTGGCTCCGTGGGATGTTGCCGTGGCTCAGTGCAGTTTGTGGGAACGAAACCGAAAGCAGATCCAGGCTGGAGCGGGGCCGTGCCGGGGTCACAGGGTGCTGCTGCTGGAGCCGCCGTGTCCGTGGGGTTTCCTGGAACAGCCCCGTCCCCGTGACCCGGGGCTGTGGTGCAGGGCCCGGGACCACGTCCTGCTCCTCTGGCAGGGGCAGGAAAGGGCCCTGCACTCTCTCAAGGGCTGTGGGTTTGGCTGTGGGGCCGGGGCCTTGAGCTGCTCCAGCTGGGCGGGGTGTCCGTGATCCATGTGGGCATCTGGATGCAGGGGATATGTCCAGGAATGCAGAGCATGGACAGCCCACCTGCCTGGCACCGTGTCCCCGTGTCCCTCCGCCGTGCCAGACACCCAGCTGGCTCCGTGGGGTTGTGTGGGAGAAGGGCTCCAGGGAAAAGTGTGGAGCTGAGTGCTCCTGGCAGTGGGAATCAGATCCTTCCATGCCAGTGGCTGTTTCATTGTGTGCTGATTGCTCACGTTATTCCCTGTAAATGGATTTTTTTTATTCTCCTGGCTCTTCCCGTTGTTGCAGATGGATGACAGCTTTCCAGAGCCGGGATTGTGCCTGGTTTTGCCTGGGAATAAAAACTTCCCAGAGCCGGGATTGTGCCTGGTTTTGCCTGGGAATGACAGCTTCCCAGAGCCGAGATTGTGCCTGGTTTTGCCTCGGGATCTGATGGGTTTTCTCCCTGCATCCCCCGTGCCCTGAGAGTCCAGGACAGCTCAGTTCCAGACCGTGTGGCTGAAGGAGTCTAGAGGTTTTGGACAGGGAGCACTGGGTGGACACAGCCCGGATGATGGGAGCCAAGACCCAGCTTGGGATTGATTTGGGGTTTCTCAGGGGATTTAAGCTGCCAGAGGGCAGGGATGGGTGGGATCTTGGGACGGCATTCCTGGCTGGGAGGGTGGGCAGGCCCTGGGATGGAATTCCCAGATTTGCTGTGGCGGCCCCTGGATCCCTGGCAGTGCCCAGGCCCGGCTGGACACCGGGGCTGGGAGCAGCCTGGGACAGTGGGAGGTGTCCCTGCCAAGGCAGGGGTGGCTCTGGAGGGTCTCTGAGGTCCCTTCTATCCCAAACCATCCCATGGCTGATCCCTGCTGCACTCCTGGAGGCGCGGGACGTGCTGGTGCCCCGCGGTGTCGGGCTGGGTGTGGAGGGTGCCAGGGCTGCTTGGAGGCCTCGGGAAGTCGCGGTGGTTTCTCTGTTTCCGCGCTCACGGAGCATCGCCACCCCACCGTTGTGCCCTCCCTGCACGAAAAGCTCCTCAAACACCTCGGCCTGGGGCTCGGTGGCTCCGGGGGAGGCCGAGGGGGTGGCAGGAGGAAGCTGCTCCGTGCTCGGAGCTGCCTCTTTCGGTCAGGTGTTTGGGGCAGGCTTTGGGGTGGTTTTTGTGTGGGTTGTGTGAGGAGCGAGGGCACAGACAGGGCGCATCCTGCCCTTCCGAGGTGCTGGCAGCTCCTGGGGCTGGAGCTGATTCCTGGTGGAGACTCAGTGGATCCACAGGCCAGGGCAGGGCTCTCAGGGCTCGTCCTGCTCTGTCCCACCCGTGGTTTGGGTTGGGTCCAGCTCCCTTGGTGGGTCCCGTCCGTGGCGCTCTGTCGTGCGTGGCCGTGGCCGAGTGACTCAGGGTTTGACTCAGCCGCGTTCTGGGAACGTCGGGCAAAATCCCGGCCGTGGAAAAGCCCCCGGGGTTGGCAGCGGTGGCAGAGCTGTTGGCTGGGTCAATATTTGCACAGGGAGAGAGAGGCTGTGAGTGGCCCTGCCATGTGCTGAGCTGCTCCCGGCCACGTGCCCGGCTGTGGGAAAGGTGGGGATGTGCAGAGGGGGCAGATCCAGAGAGGCCCCAGAGCTGCTCCGGGGCGGGAGCCCCTCAGTTCCCAGGGATCCGGGCTGGGAGAGCTGGGGGTGCTCACCTGGAGAGGAGAAGCTCCAGGGAGAGCTCAGAGCCCTTCTGGGCCCTAAAGGGGCTCCAGGAGAGCTGGAGAGGGCCTGGGGACAAGGGATGGAGGGACAGGACACAGGGAATGGCTTCCACTGCCAGAGGGCAGGGATGGGTGGGATACTGGGAAGGAATTCCTGGCTGGGAGGGTGGGGAGGTGCTGGGATGGAATTCCCAGATTTGCTGTGGCTGCCCCTGGATCCCTGGCAGTGCCCAAGGCCAGGCTGGACACTGGGGCTGGGAGCAGCCTGGGACAGTGGGAGGTGTCCCTGCCATGGCAGGGGTGGCACGGGGTATGTTTAAGGTCCTTCCCACCCAGACCAGCCTGGGATTCCCTGATTCCGTGTGCAGCCCCTGGCTGCCTGTGGAAGGGGTCAGCCCTCCCGCCGGCCCCCGCAGCTTCCAGCTGCATCCAGCGGCCTGGGAACTGCGGCTCCTCCGATCCCAGCTGCTCCATTAATCCTTGTCTCCTTCCCTTTGAACTCCTTCCCGGGAGGAGCAGCTCCGTGGGCCGCGGGTCCCGGCTGGGAGTCGGAGGCCGGGCAGTGACAGTGACAGTAACAGGGGTCAGAGCTGGCCTCGGGCAGTGCCGGGGCTGGGCCTGAGCTGTTCCAGCTCCACCGGGGAGAGATTCATCATGGAATCATGGAGTTGTTGGGGTTGGAAAACTCCTCGGAGCCCATCCAGTCCAACTGTTCCCAGCACTGCCAAAGCCACCACTGCCCGTGTCCCCAAGTGCCACATCCACGTGGATTTTAAATCCCTCCAGAGACGGGGGCTCCAAACCTCCCTGGGCAGCCCCTGCCAAGGCCTGGCCCCCTTTCCATGGGGAAATTCCTGCTGATGTCCACCCTGAGCCTGCCCTGGCCCAGCCTAAGGCCGTTCCCTCTCCTCCTGTCCCTGTTCCCTGGGCGCAGAGCCCGACCCCCCCGGCTGCCCCCTCGTCTCACGGGCTTGTGCAGAGCCACAAGGTCCCCCCGGAGCCTCCTTTGCTCCCGCCTCAGCCCCTTTCCAGCTCCCTCAGCCGCTCCTGGGGCTCCAGCCCCTTCCCAGCTCCGTTCCCTGGACACCATCCTGGCTGCCCCTCCTTTTCCATGCTGGAATGAGCGTTGTTATTGTCGCTGTGGGATGGGTCAGGCTGGACCTGGGGCAGCACCTGAGCAGGGAAATCAGAGGTGCAGCTCTGGGCTGGTCATTCTTCCCCCTTTGGAGGGGACATTCCTGTGTCCAGCTGCATTTCCTTGCCAGAATTCCCTGCTGCTGTGACCAGGAAGGGTGTCTGGTATTCCTTGGAGTGTGGCAGTCCCTGTCTTGGGAAGGTGGCTGAAGGTGAGGTGGGCGCACAGGCCTAACCCAGGTGTTGTACCCAGATCCTTGCCCCGATTTTTGGTGATAGTTTATTTGCTGCCTGTGAGGATTTAGCACTTTTCTCTCTGTTCTCTCCCACCCCAGCTCGTGTTTCTCCCCGAACGCGAAGCCTTTCCATGCAGCCAGTTCCCTTTTCCCATTCCCAGTGCTGGGCTGGAGCAGCAGCTGCGGTTTTACGGGTGCTAAAACCACAAACAAACTCCACTGGGAACGTGCCCTGGAGCTCCCCGGGCTGCGGGGGGAGGAGTTAACCCCCAAACCCCTTTGGTTTGGTTCCCTGCGCCACCTGGGGGGATCAGGGATGATCCGGTGGGATTGGACGGGATCTGGAGGCGCTTTCCTCCCACCTTTCTCCGGGATCGTGGCGGTGACGCCTCCAGGGCCGCTCTGTTCCTTCTGTGGCTCTGGAGCTCCTGACCACTAACTGCTGCTGTTGTGGCAAACCCGAGCTCGGAGAGCCTGCAGGCCTTGGGGCAGGGAATTCCTGCTCCTGGGAATGATCCTTCCCATATCCAGAGCCCGTTCGTCCCTTCCGGGGTGGCAGCTGGCCCCAGGGAAGGCCCAGAGGGTTTGGGGGGCTGGTGGGACCCTCTGCGAGAGTCCTTGGTGGCTGGCGGGACACAATGAGGGAGTTTGGGGACCAGTGGGATTCTGAGAAGAGATTTGGGCACTGATGGGACCCTCCGGAAGGAGTTGGGGACTGGTGGGACCCTCTGGGGAAGTTTGGGGACCGATGGGATTCTGAGAAGGGATGTGGGACCCTGTGGGAGGATTTGGGGGCTGGTGGGACCCTCTGAGAGAGTCCTTGGTGGCTGGTGGGACGCAATGAGGGAGTTTGGGGACCGGTGGGATTCTGAGAAGGGATTTGGGCACTGATGGGACCCTGTGGAAGGAGTTGGGGACTGGTGGGACCCTGTGGAGGATTTGGGGGCTGGTGGGACCCTCTGAGAGTGTCCTTGGTGGCTGGTGGGACCCAGTGAGGGAGTTTGGGCACCGGTGGGATTCTGAGAAGGGATTTGGGCACTGGTGGGACCCAGTGAGGGAGTTTGGGCACCGGTGGGATTCTGAGAAGGGATTTGGGCACTGGTGGGACCCTCTGGGGGAGTTTGGAGGCTGGTGGGACCCTCTGGAAGGGCCTGGGGATGGGTTTTCGGGGCAGGCAGTGGATGAGGGTCGGGGCACGTGGAGAGCAGCGCTGAGGGCCCTCCCTCTCCCTTCCTCCCGCACCAATTCCAGCGGTTTTTGTTTGTGGAGTGGCTCCGAGTGCCACGTGTCCCCTGGCAGGGAGCAGCCGCACGTTTGGCAGCTCCCGCCGCCTCGCCGCCGCGATCTGGAGAGTCTTGCACGTTATTTTTGTGTCTCTGAGCCGTTCTATGGAGATGAGGCAGCAGGAGGGAGTTTTTGGGGAGGAAGAGCTGCGCGTGGCGTGCGCAGCCGAGGTGTTTCTGTGGGGAGCTGCAGGAAGTGCAGCAAAGCAGCTTCTCCGTGAGCTCTGCAGCGTCCTGGGCTCTGCTGATGGCCCGGATAAGGCCACTTCTGCCTGCCACTGTCACTGTCACTGCCACTGCCACTGTCTCTGTCCCCCCCTTCCCAGAGCGGGACTGGGGCCGTGCTGCTCTGATCAGCTTCTGATCCCAGTGATCCCAGCCCGGATGCTCTGAGGGGTCGGCCCTGCATCCACAGGGAACGGTGACAATGGCCTCTTGCACGTTGTCCCTCCCAAACCTCCCGGTGCTCCTGTCCAGGGCAGGGAACAGAGCTGGGAAGGGGCGGGAGCCCCAGGAGTGGCCGAGGGAGCGGGAAAGGGGCTGAGCCTGGAGCAAAGGCGGCTCCGGGGGGACCTTGTGGCTCTGCACAAGCCCCTGAGAGGAGGGGGCAGCCGGGGGGGTCGGGCTCTGCTCCCCGGGAACAGGGACAGGAGGCGAGGGAACGGCCTCAGGCTGGGCCAGGGGAGGCTCAGGGTGGATATTGGGGAATTCCCTCCTGGAAAGGGCTGTGCAGCCCTGGCACAGCTGCCCAGGGCAGGGGTGGAGTCCCCATCCCTGTTGGGATTTTAGAGCCGTGTGGATGTGGCACCTGGGGACAGGGTCAGTGGTGGCCTTGGCAGTGCTGGGAACGGTCGGACCCAGTGCTTTTCCAGCCCAAACAATTCCCTGATTCCGAGTCAGCTCCGCTCCAAAGCTGCCATAACGTTGCTGTTTTACGTGGGAAAAGCCTCTGGCCTGGTTTAGGACCTTGCCCTGGTGTTTGGTGGTTTTGAGATACCTGCAGTCACAGCCGTGCTCCTGTTAAGGAGGCATGGACAGCCCTGCAGTAAATTCCCGTCGGGATGCCCAGCCAGGCATCGGGAAGCGCCGGTTTGGTGCTCATCTGCACCTTCACCTGCCAGCTCTGACATCCTTCGGCGGGGAGCGCTGGGAAGGAGCTCTCCGAGGGCAGGGAAGGAGTCGGAACCGTGGGCAGGTAACGCTGCTCCAGCCTCGCAGGGCTGTGGGGACACACACAGCTGTGGGGACACAGGACTGTGGGGACACTGCCCCGCCCTCCCTCGAGCACAGCAGCTCTGTCAGGGCCCAGCGGGGACAATCGCTGGCTTCAGCCTCACCGGCTCCGGCGGGGACGTGCCACGGGCTGGGCTTGGGGCTGAGCAGAACCCTGGCTCTGGTGGCTTGGCCCGGGGTGAGCCCAGGGAGCGGCAGCTGGGCTCCCTCTGGGCGCGGGGACAGGAGGAGAGGGGACGGCGATAAGCTCCTGGATGGGATCAAGGTGAGCTCAGCAGCCCCGGGCAGGAAGGAGGTCAGACAGTGCCGGGGTGGACGGGGCCGGCCTGGCTCCTCGCAGGAGCAGTGAGAGCCCGGCTGATCCCTGCAGGAGCGCGCTCTCGGCTGCGGCACCCGAATTCCTGCAGCGGTGTTTGGAAAGCCAAGGAAGGTGGTTTCCTACAGCTCCCTGTCAGGAGGGCAGATCCAGGCGGGATTGGGCTCTGCTCCCGGGGAACAGGGACAGGAGGAGAGGGGACGGCCTCAGGCTGGGCAGGGGAGGCTCAGGGTGGACATTGAGGAATTTCCCCATGGAAAGGGTTGTCCAGCCCTGGCGCAGTGCGGCAGTGCCTCAGCACCCTCACAGCCAAGAATTTCTTCCCGATATCCCATCTAATGCCATGTGGCAGCGGAGGCTGTTCCCCCTTGTCCCAGGTCCCTCTCCAAGTGACCACAGCTCTGTCCTGGTGCCGTGCCAGCAGAGCAGGGGGACAGTGGCACTGCAGTCCTGGGTGTCCCAGAGCCCTTCCCTGGCTCCTCCCGGCGGCGTGGGGCTCTCCTGGGGGATTTCTCCGTCCATTAAACTTCTCCTTCCTCCCTCTCCGAGTTCCTCTCGGCTCTCCTGACTCAGGTCTGTGTTTTCACTTCACGTTTTCTTTCCCTCCCTTTTGGATGGGTTTGGGCCACGTTTGGAGGCTGCTTTGCCCCCGTCACACACAGTCTGCATCCGCACTCTTCCCACTCTCCATGGCATCCCTGTTTTCTTTTTCCTCCCCAAGTTCTGGCAGTGGAGTCACCTCACCATCATGAACGCAGAGGGTGGGAACGTGGATGTTCTTCTGGATTCTCCCTCTGACCCCAGGTTTTTTGGCAACTCTGGTTTTGTACGAGGACCTTTTTCAAGTGTTGGGTCTCTTGGGAATTCCATCGGGGATGTTGGGATTTTGTACTTTTGTTTAATGCTGGTGCAGAGCTCGAGGTTTGCCGTGTTTGGGATCCAGGCCTGGTTTCAAGGAGCAGCTCCAAGAGCTGCTGGAGCCCCTTTCTTCATCCCCATCCCTGGAAATGCCCAAGGCCAGGCTGGACGGGGCTGGGAGCAGCCTGGGACAGTGGGAGGTGTCCCTGCCATGGCAGGGGTGGCACTGGAGGGGTTCTGAGGTCTCTTCTATCCCAAACCATTCCAGGATTCTGTGATTGCGATCTTGGCTTTTTCAGGGAAGTTTTTTCCCGAGAAAAAGCGGCTCCTTTTTCCTCAAGGCCCTTCCTGAGCATCCATGAGCGTGTGTCAGCCGTTCCTCCTGGCCGAGAGGGATGCAGGTGGCAGCAGGCCAGGCAGGAGGAATGTGATCTGTCATCCCGGACGGGCCGGCACGCGGGGATGAATCGGCAGCACCGCTCCAGAAATCCAGCCTGGAGCCTGCCGGGGTGAAGTCATGAGACAGGCACAGGGCTGGGATCCTCTGAGTCATCCTGGGAGAAATCTGTTCCCGGCTCCAGAGGCCGTAGGAAGCGCGGGGGGAAGCGGAGGGAGCAGCTGGGAGCTGTGGAACACATCCCGGGAGTGGTGGTGGGGTGTGGGGGGAGGAGCGGGGCTGGGGGCAGCTCCCCCAGCTGGGATTTGCTGCCTTTCACCATAAAAGGGGAAATTTCTCCTCCACACCTCGTGCAAAGTGTTTGTGAGCCCGCAGGGAGTGGGAGAGGGAAACATCCGAGGAGGGAAAGTCTGGAGAGGGTTGGGAGTGAAGGAAAGGCAGCGGTGGTCTCATCTCCGTGGGGAGATGGGGTGGGGCTGCAGGGATGTGGGGCTGNCGGGGGTGGGGGTTGGGGCCGGGGGGTGGGGTGGGGGGGGGGGTGGGGGGGGCGGGAGGGGGGGGGGGGGCCGAGAGGGCGTGGGGCCTGCGGGGATGTGTGGCTGGAGCTGGGGCTGGAGATGGGATGGGGCCGGCGGGGATGTGGGGCTGGAGCTGGGCTGGGGTCGGAGATGGGATGGGGCCGGCAGGGATGGGGGGCTGGAGCTGGGATGGGGCCCGAGATGGGATGGGGACGGCAGGGGTGGGGGGCTGGAGCTGGGATGGGGCCCGAGATGGGATGGGGACGGCAGGGGTGGGGGGCTGGAGCTGGGATGGGGCCCGAGATGGGATGGGGACGGCAGGGGTGGGGGGCTGGAGCTGGGATGGGGCCGGAGATGGGATGGGGCCTGCAGGGCTGGGACACTAGATGTCCTGGCCAGGGAGGCAGTTTCAGTTTGAGAGGTGAAATTCCAGTCTGTGTCCCCGTGGGAACACTGGATGCAGCTCCAGGAGAATCAATATCCTTGTGGAGTTGTACAAACAAACAAAAAACCCCAAAACAAACAGCCCCACCTGCCCCAAACCAGTCCCGGTTTCTCCTGGTGTTAGCCCATGGAGTCGGACACATCCTGGTTAAGGATTTGACCCCAAATTCCTGGGATTCCTGGGAATGCCGCAGGGCAGAGCAGCTGGCAGCGCACCTGGCACTGTGGGGAGAGCGAGGAGCGGAACCCCAACCCCAGCCGGGTGGGGAGAGGTGGATGGGGGAGGACAGAATTCCAGGGTGGGAAGGGAAGGGAAGGGAAGGGAAGGAGCATGTCCTGCCCTGGAGCCTCGGGTGAGGAGGGACCTGGGGCTCCCCGAGGCAGCACCTGGGGACTCTCCGAGGTGTCCTGGGGCGCCCATCCCATCCTGGGCAGGGCTGCTGTGGGATTTGCAGCTCTCCTGCCAGATGGAGACTGCCAGGCTCCAAGCAAATCCCGGGATTTACCGGGGTTTCCCGGCGCTCGGCTGAGACGGGGCTGGAGGTGGTGCTGGGATGGGGGACGTGGATGGGGTCAGCCCCGGGCAGGGACCCCCAGGAGGGGACAGGCCCCTGCCGTGGCCACGGAGCAGGGACATGGGATTATGGGATGGATTGGGTGAGGAGGGACCTCAGAGCCCCTCCAGTGCCACCCCTGCCATGGCAGGGCCACCTCCCACTGTCCCAGGCTGCTCCCAGCCCCAGTGTCCAGCCTGGCCTTGGGCGCTGCCAGGGATCCAGGGGCAGCCACAGCAAATCTGGGAATTCCATCCCAGCCCCTCCCCACCCTCCCAGGGTGCTGGAACTCCAAAAAAAGCCGAGCAGTGGGTGAAGGGGGGAAGGGGACCTCGGGGTGCACCGAGGGCTGGGTGACACTGTTCGGGGGGGAGCTCACCTGGGGGTGTTTGTGCCTGGTGCGGAGCTCACCTGACTGCAGCTGCCCCACCTGCCCCCCACGTGCAGCTCCTGTGTTTCTCTGTTCTGCTGGTTGTTTTTAATTGAATCATGGAATTGTTTGGGGTGGAAAATCCCTCGGACCTCATTGAGGGAGAGCTCAGAGCCCTTCCAGGGCCTGAANCATCCCTTGGACCTCATTGAGGGAGAGGTCAGGGCCTAAAGGGGCTCCAGGAGAGCTGGAGAGGGACTGGGGACAAGGCCTGGAGGGACAGGACACAGGGAATGGCTTTGCCTCTTGCAGCCCTCTGGTTCTCTCTTCCTGAAATCATTTCAATGGGATTACTTTGCATTATTTTCCTTGGCTTTGCCGCCTCATCCCAGCCCGTAAGAGCTTCGGGGTTCATGGAATTTTCCAAGCACTGGGGTGGCTGGAAGGGAGTGACAGAAAAAGGAGGAAAAGATGGGAATGTCACTGTGCACCACCCCAAAAGCAAAATCCCATCTCCTGTCCCTGGCATCGGGCAAAAGGAGGATGGGGAAGGGGCTCTGGAGGAGTGGGGAGAGTCAGAAGCTGCTCACAGCTCTTGGATCTCTTCCCAGAAATGTTTGCTGGAAAATGTGGACTTTCCTTCCTGGGCCTGGAGCGAGGGACAGGGCCCTGGTGGGCTCATCCCAGCTCCTGCTCCAGTCCGGGGTGGGATGGAGGGAGTGGGGAGGTGCTGGGCTCGTCCTGGCCCTGGCCTGGGATGGATAGGATGGAGGGAATGGGGAGGTGCTGGGCTCATCCTGGCTCTGGCCTGGGATGGATGGGATAGAGGGAGTGGGGAGGTGCTGGGCTCGTCCTGGCTCCGGCCTGGGATGGATGGGATGGAGGGAGATGTAGGGAATGGGGAGGTGCTGGGCTCGTCCAGTGCAGCTCCAGTGCTGTGTGTCTCATTCTGGACAGATTTGGGTCCGATCTGGGGCATTTTTCCCACTTTCCGGTTGATGCGGATATTCCCGTCAGGAGCCTCCTCTGCGTGCTCCCTCCCTCTGGTGTCCACCCAGAGGTGCTGGGCCCGGGATCGTGCCTCTGTTCCGAGCCACATCCCCCGGAATCCTCTTGGGATCTGTTTGCCCGGAGCCTTTTGGGATGGGTGGTGGGTCACGCCGGGATCGCTCCGCGTTTCCAGCGGCGCCGGGAGGGCCGGGCCGTGCGGGCCTGGGATGTGTCTGTGGGATTTATCCCAGCCCCGTGTGCCCACGCAGGGATTATCCCGAGGGCCTGCCTGGCTCCCTGAGCTCCGCCGGCTCTGGGAATGTCGCTCCCGCTCCGGGATGGGGCTCGAGGGTCCCTCCCATCCTTCCTCCCCTGAGCGCTGTGCGTCCAAAACAGCCTTGCCTTAATCCATGCCCAAGTTCGGAATGCTCGCGGTGCGTTTTCCCAATTTTCTGGCCATTAGCCTGTGGTTTTGGGGGTTTTGGGTTTTTTTTTCCTGGGATTGGTGCGTCTGCAGCCAGCTGCCCAGGCTGTGCTGCTGAAATCCCCCGGGGGACGGGGTCAGTACGGACATCACTCAGTATTCCTGAAAATCGAAGCGGGACAGGAAGCTGACGTTGGAGAAAACGTTTGAATTTTGGGTGCTTCAGTTGAATTTGTCGTTAATTCTCATTTTTTTGTATTTTTCAGTAGCTCGTTGCTCATCTTTCCCTGACCTTTGCTCCGTGTCTGACTTGGTTTTACCCCTCGTGTGTCGTCTCGTTGGTTCGGGGTTGTTTATTTTGTTGTTGAACTCTTTAAGGGTTGTTTTTTTGTCCAGCTTGGTAGATCCCAAGATGTTTTTCCTGCGTTTGGCTGAACGGGGGGTCAGTCACTTGTTGAGGCTTTGGAAAGACCTAAACCTACGCTGGAGAAGGGATGTATTTGGGTCAAATTCCAAGTGTTTTTTTCTTTTCTGGGAAATCAAGGTTTTACTGTGGAGGAGTGAAGCTGTTTGGGGCAGAGGGGTGGCCGTGCCCAGGGTGGCTCCTGCACTGGTGGATCTCCCATTCCATTGGAGACAGGAGCTGGGATCATCCAGATGTGTCCTGGGTGCTGCTCCCACACTCCGAGGTGCTCCCCGCAAACACCAGGGGAGCACTGGGAGCACGGGGAAGGGGGATCCTGCCCCTGTGCCCTGGTGAGACCCCACCTGCAGAGCTGCCCCAGCCCTGGGGACACGGCACAGGGACCTGGAGCTGCTGGACAGAGCCCAGAGGAGGCCCCGGAGCTGCTCCAGGGCTGGAGCCCCTCAGTTCCCAGGGATCCAGGCTGGGAGAGCTGGCGGTGCTCACCTGGAGAGGAGAAGCTCCAGGGAGAGCTCAGAGCCCTGCTGGGGCCTGAAGGGGCTCCAGGAGAGCTGGAGAGGGACTGGGGACAAGGCCTGGAGGGACAGGACACAGGGAATGGCTGCCACTGCCAGAGGGCAGGGATGGGTGGGATCCTGGGAAGGAATTCCTGGCTGGGAGGGTGGGCAGGCCCTGGGCTGGAATTCCCAGATTTGCTGTGGCTGCCCCTGGATCCCTGGCAGTGCCCAAGGCCAGGCTGGACACTGGGGCTGGGAGCAGCCTGGGACAGTGGGAGGTGTCCCTGCCATGGCAGGGGTGGCACTGGAGGGGCTCTGAGGTACCTTCCCACCCAACCATTCCATGCCTCCACAATGGTCAGTTTTCCTGGCAGAGCAGCAGCAGAGATGAATGTTTGCTCTCTCAAGCCTGAGCTGTCATTCCAAGGCTGGAAGCTCCACGTGTGGAATGTGCCAGACGCATCCGTGAGGAGCACTCCTGCTCCAGCTGGATTCTCCTCTGCTCCACGGGATGGGGAATTCATCTTCCTTACTCCAGTGAGGCTTTCTTGTCTTCCTCAAAGTCAAAATGATCCAAGGATTTCGGTTGAGTTCTTTCAGGAAATGGGCAGTTTCAGGCTGGTGGAGATGGAGGAGCTCCTCAAGTCACATGGAGCCCCTTCCACCCTTGTGCTCTGCTCCCCAGGATCCACTTCCAGGGCGGCTCCCAGGTGTGCGAGGGCCCAGCCCCTGCCCCGGCTCTGTTGGCTTTGGGTGGAGGAGCAGATTTGTGTTTCCTTCTCGGAAGGATCCGATGGAGCAGCGTTTCCCAGCCCTTCCCATCAAACAGAGCCTCTGCCGCTGGCCGAGGTGTGGGTGTGCCTCGGGTCATGGACTCATGGAATGATTGGGTGGGAAGGGGCCTCAGAGCCCCTCCAGTGCCACCCCTGCCATGGCAGGGACACCTCCCACTGTCCCAGGCTGCTCCAGCCCCGATGGAGCAGGGACAGCTCCCGTGGAGCACCGGCGGCCCCAGAGCCTGGAGCTGTCCCTCAGCCTGACCCCACAGCCTGGAGAGGAGCCCTGCTCTGCCCAGGCTCGGGAATGCCAATCCCTGCTCTGCCCAGGCTCGGGAATGCCAATCCCTGCTCTGCCCAGGTTCGGGAGTGCCGGTCCCTGCTCTGCCCAGGCTCGGGAATGCCGGTCCCTGCTCTGCCCAGGGAGTGCCGGTCCCTGCTCTGCCCAGGCTCGGGAGTGCCAATCCCTGCTCTGCCCAGGCTCGGGAATGCCAATCCCTGCTCTGCCCAGGCTCGGGAATGCCGGTCCCTGCCCTGCTCAGGCTCGGGAGTGCCGGTCCCTGCTCTGCCCAGGCTCGGGAGGGCCAATCCCTGCTCTGCCCAGGCTCGGGAGGGCCAATCCCTGCTCTGCCCAGGCTCGGGAGGGCCAATCCCTGCTCTGCCCAGGCTCGGGAGGGCCAATCCCTGCTCTGCCCAGGCTCGGGAGGGCCAATCCCTGCTCTGCCCAGGCTCGGGAGGGCCAATCCCTGCTCTGCCCAGGCGCGGGAGTGCCAATCCCTGCTCCCCCCGGACCCCCTGGCACATGACCCCAGAGGCTCCAGCCATGGTCGCAGTCCTGCCGCAGTGACCTGGAGCAGCTCCTCACCTCTAATCCCGCGTCACAAAATTCCCTGGTTCTCTTGGAAATGCCGAGGAGGAAGCTGAGGTCTCCAGGGCAGGGTCACTTCCCCATGCTGGAGCAGTCTGTGGTCTGTGGGGTTTCAGTTCCCCTTGGCTTCAGCCTCATCCTCCTCCTGCACCCTCTGCTCTTCCCGCTGCCCCAGCGGAGTCGGATCCCTCTGTCATGGAGGGGATTCCACTGCAGCACAGACCCTGTGAGGAGCGGCCGAGTGAGCTGGGAAAGGGGCTGAGGCTGGAGCAAAGGAGGCTCCGGGGGGACCTTGTGGCTCTGCACAAGCCGCTGAGAGGAGGGGGCAGCCGGGGGGGTCGGGCTCTGCTCCCAGGGAACAGGGCCCGGAGGCGAGGGAACGGCCTCAGGCTGGGCTAGGGCAGGCTTAGGGTGGATATTGGGGAATTCCCTCCTGGAAAGGGCTGTGCAGCCCTGGCACAGCTGCCCAGGGCAGGGGTGGAGTCCCCATCCCTGTTGGGATTTCAGAGCCGTGTGGATGTGGCACTCGGGGCAGAGTCAGTGATGTTCCCATACCGATGGGACATTTCCTCCCATTTCAGTTCGGTGGCTCCAGCGCTGCCGAGCCCGGCGGAGGCCCCTGTGGAATCTGACCTGATTCCCACTCCTCCGTCCCGTACCGGCCGTGTCTGTCGTGGTCCCTGCCTGCGGAGTGTCCCCGTGGATGTGCCGCGCTCCGCGGCAGCTCCGGCCCTGCAGCCGTGTGGGACGCAGGGAACAAAAGCTCCTTCTGCCCTTGTGGGAGATGTTGATGCTGGCACGGTCCGGGTGGAAATGATCCCTGCAGGGTCGGGACAAACCGAGGCAGGGCTTGGATCGTTCCCTGTTCCCTGGCAGGACGGAGCAGGGAGGGACTCGGGCACCCACGTGCGATCCGTGAGGAGCGGCCCTGGCTGGGGTTCGGGGTTGGGGTTTCCCTCTGTCCTTGGCTGCTCTGCAGGGAATTGCCCGGCACGGACGGGAGAGGGGCTGGCACTGAGGCCTTTTGTCCTGGAGCTGCTCCGTGCTGCTCCGGGGCTGTGGCTGGATCCTGTCCCGCTGTCCCTCTGCATTCCTTTGCCAGCTGGGAGCAGCTCTGCTCTGGAGCCAGGCTGGGAGAGCTGGGAATGTTCCCCTGGAGAGGAGAAGGATCCAGGGAGAGCTCAGGGCCCCTGCCAGGGCCTAAAGGGGCTCCAGGAGGGCTGGAGAGGGACTGGGGACAAGGCCTGGAGGGACAGGACACAGGGAATGATTTTGAACTGAACGAGAGTAGGTTTAGATTGGATATTGGGAAGGAATTCCTGGCTGGGAGGGTGAGAGGCCCTGGCACAGGACAGCTGTGGCTGCCCCTGGATCCCTGGCAGTGCCCAAGGCCAGGCTGGACACTGGGGCTGGGAGCAGCCTGGGACAGTGGGAGGTGTCCCTGCCATGGCAGGGGTGGCACTGGAGGGGCTCTGAGGTCCCTTCTATCCCAAACCATTTTGTAATTCCCACATATTTTTCCCACAGGGCAGGAGGGGCCATGGGAGCAGCCAGGGCTGTTTTTAGGCCCCATAATTATCACCCGGGGTGCCAGTGGAGCTGGGAATGGCTCCCCTGGGAGGCAGCTGGAATTTGGCATCAGGTAAAAATAGCAGAGGTTCCTCCCCAAAATGCTTTTAGCAACTCTGGCCACGGAACCGCGGCCGGACACCGGCGCTCCGGGTGGACACTGGGATCCTCCTCCTGGGGGAACGGAGCCACAGCACCAACCCAGCTCCAGGTCATGGAATCATGGAGGCATGGAATGGGTTGGGTGGGAAGGGACCTCAGAGCCCCTCCAGGGCCACCCCTGCCATGGCAGGGACACCTCCCACTGTCCCAGGCTGCTCCCAGCCCCAGTGTCCAGCCTGGCCTTGGGCACTGCCAGGGATCCAGGGGCAGCCACAGCTGCTCTGGGAATTCCAGCCCAGCCAGGAATTCGTTCCCAATATCCCACCCATCCCTGCCCTCTGGCAGTGGAAGCCATTCCCTGTGTCCTGTCCCTCCAGGCCTTGTCCCCAGTCTCTCTCCAGCCCTCCTGGAGCCCCCCCTGGACAGTGTCCCCCAGCCATGTGTCACTGTCACCTGGCTGCTCTTGGTAGAATCCCAGAGGATTTGAGGTCCAAAGGGACCTTCAGAGGTCCCCTGGGATCCCTTAGAGGAGTTCCTGGGCCCTCACAGCTTCCAGTTTTCCTGGAGCGCTCCTCCAAAGGGGCCTCCGGCTCCTGCCCTGTGTGTGAGGTGGTTTGAGGTGGTTCGAGGGTTGTGGGGCCGTGTTCCCCAGGGATTTATGGAGGCGCTTCCTGCTCCAGCCGTGGCTCTGGGTGAGCGGTGGCAGCTGCGGGGCCGTATCCGTGTCCCGCTGCCAGGAACGCTCCGGGCCGGCAGCGCTTTCCTGGGCCGAGCTCTCGGAAGCAGGCAGGGTCTTTTTAATTTAATTACTTCCTCTTCTGCTTTAATGTTTCCAAAGATAAACACGGCTCTCCCTTGGCACGGGATCAGGGAGCAGCCGGGCTCTACCCAGGCTGTGCCGAGCCCGCTCCCAGCCCCAGGTTTGTGTGGAGGTGGTGGGAATCTCCCAGGATCTGTCCCCTGCCAGGACAGGAGTGATTCCATGGGGCTGCTCGCTCTTCACAGACCGGTCCCGGATCCCGGGATCTTCCCTGGCCCCCTGGGGCATGTGCCGGGTGCCATCCTGAAAGTGCCGTGTGTGGGACGAGCAGCGGGTTCCTGTGCACAGGGAAATCCGAGTGGATCTTCCTGCGGGATCTGGGGCGGTGGGAGAGCGGAGAACCCCACGTTCCTCCGGCTCCTGGGGTTTTCCAGCCGCGCCGTGTGCCACGGATTTGCCAGCGTTCCTGATCCCTGGGAGTCTGCACCCCCAGGTCCTGGCAGGGCCCCTGGCGCTGCCCCCGCGCTGCATCCGGGGGGAGATGGCTCTCTCCAACACTTCTCCTGAATCCGAGAGGGATTAGGGAGAGGTTGAGAGGGATTAGGAAGAGGTTTGGGGAATAATGGCATCCCGGGACAGGACTGGCGTGACCCAGGGTGAGGGGGCTCGGCGCTGGCCCCTCCTTCACCCGCCCCATATCAGCTCCCTATGAACGCCCCGGTGCTGTGAGGCTCATCCAGAGCCTCCCAAAGCCGTTGCTCCCGGAATTCCGTCGGGAATGAGAGCCAGGCTCCGTGGAGGTGCCGTGCTGGGAGTGCCCCCAGGTCCCAGTGCCCCGGCGGGGCGGTGATGTCCTCCGAGGCTGCTCGAGGGTGTTGTGACTGGGAGCGAGTGACCCTGGGCTGCGGGGGTTTGCCCCCGTGGGAAGTGTTCCATGGCTGGATGGAGTTTTTCCAGCCTGGAATCGCATGCAGACGGTTTGCTTCGTCACCCAGCTCCGTGTCCCAGGCTGTGGGTGATCCTTATCATCCCATGGCGATCCTTATCTTCCCTGTGTCCAGCGGGTCAAGCACATCCTCGGACATCACCGAGGTGACCATTAAACACAGAATGAGGCACTTTTTTCATATGTTTTTCCCTATCTTTAGCGGCACTCAGGACAGGAATTGCTGTTCCGGGTGTGACTTTGTGGAGACTTTTGCCCTAAATCCTCCCCAGATCCCACTGGCAGAGCCAGAGGTGTCCCTGTCACCTGCTCCTGCAGGCATCTGGGGTTCCTGCTTTCTGGGAAGGGTTTTTGTGCTTCCCAGGTTCCTCGTCCCGTGGAATTGCGCTGTAACACGGAGAGAGAGCTGTGAGGGGGTTATTATTCCTTGGGGTTTTTCATTTGCTTGTCCCGTTCTGGGCCGTGCCACAGGAGGGATGTGGCCTTGGGGACAGCTGGGGGGGACGCTGGAGGTCTGGTAAGTGCCACTTCAGGAAGAATTTCTCCATGGAAAGGGTTGTCCAGCACTGGAACAGGGATTCCTTTGCCCAGGGAGGTTTGGAGTCCCCATCCCTGGACGTGTCCAAGGAATTCCTGGATGTGGCACTCAGGGCACTGGGCTGGGGACAAGGTGGGCATCGGGCACAGCTGGGGCTCGGTGATCCCAGAGAGCTTTTCCAGCCTCAAAGATCCCGGGAGCTGCTGTGGGAGCTGCCAGCGCCTGCCTTTGGTGCTGGTGGGGTCGGGGCTGTCCCGTGCCGTGCTGGTGGCTGCTGGAGTGGGGATGGGGGCCGTGTGCTCGCCCTGGGCCGGGCGGGCTTTCCCCGGGGCAGCGGCGGTGGCCGCGGCAGCGGGGCCACCCCCAGCCCCACAAACGGCCCCTTTGTTCCCTCCATAGAAAAGGCATTCTCCGTCCCCCCGGCGGGAGCGCGTCACGGGGAACAGAGGCTCCTTTGTCCCCCGAGCAGACACTCGGGTGTTGTTCTGGGTGGGCTTGGGGGCCGGGATGGGATGGGACGGGATGGGATGGGACGGGACGGGATGGGATGGGATGGGATGGGGTGGGATGCCTCATCCCTATCTGTGCCTTGTTCCCGCTCTCTGGGAGGGAGGAGCCGATGGCCAGGGCTGGAATATCCCAGCTCCCCACTCAGGTGGTGATTCCCAGGGAACAGAGGGCTGAGGGATGGGCTGGCTGTCGTCAGGTTGGTGTGACACGTCGGAGAAGCACGGAATGGTTGGGTGGGAAGGGACCTTAACTCCCACCCAGTGCCACCCCTGCCAGGGCAGGGACACCTCCCACTGTCCCAGAGTGCCCAGTGCCCTTAAAGGAGCTCCAGGAGAGCTGGAGAGGGACTGGGGACAGGGCCTGGAGGGACAGGACACAGGGAATGGCTTCCCACTGCCAGTGGGCAGGGATGGATGGGATCTTGGGAAGGAATTCCTGGCTGGGAGGGTGGGCAGGCCCTCGGAGGTCCCTTCCCACCCAGCCCATCCTGGGATTGTGGTGCAGGTGTGGGAATGGGGATGCAGCTCCTGGACATGACTGGAGGGACAACAGCAGGTGGTCACAGGGGCTTGGGGACGGGACGGGATGGGATGGGATGGGATGGGATGTCACCATCCCAGGCCATCAGCCCCTCGGTGTCACACGCAGCCCGTGGCTGGGCCGGGCCCAGGAGCCGTCGGTGCCGTGGGAGCTCCCTGGCAGCCGCAGCCTCGAGCCGTGTTCCCGGCAGCCCTTTCCTGCCTCCGGAGCTTCCTGCCCTGTGCCGGTGCCACGCGGGGCAGGTGCTGCAGGATGCTGAGGATGTGCCGATCCCGGGGAATTCCGAGGGGAGCTGCCGGAGCCCCAGTGCCAGGCTTTGATCCCAGCTTGGCCCTGATGGTTTGTCCCAGCAGCTGAACGGGGTAGGTTTGGTCCTTGGTCCCTGGTTCCGGCCCACCTGGGCTGGCAGCAGCTGCTGGTGCCAATTCCAGCCGGCTCCGTCGGCGTGGGAATGTCCTGCACGGGGCTTCTCTGGGGAGAGGGTTGTTTTCTTCGGACACCTGGATCCATGGAGTCAGTCAGGTTGGAAAAGCCTCAGAGCCCATCGAGTCCAACCGTTCCCAGTACTGCCAAGGCCACCACTGACCGTGTCCCCAGGTGCCACATCCACACGGCTCTGAAATCCCAAGAGGGATGGGGACTCCACCCCTGCCCTGGGCAGCTGTGCCAGGGCTGCACAGCCCTCTCCAGGAGGGAATTCCCCAATATCCACCCTGAGGCTGCCCTGGCCCAGCCTGAGGCCGTTCCCTCTCCTCCTGTCCCTGTTCCCTGGGAGCAGAGCCCGACCCCCCCGGCTGCCCCCTCCTCTCAGGGGCTTGTGCAGAGCCACAAGGTCCCCCCGGAGCCTCCTTTGCTCCAGGCTCAGCCCCTTTCCCAGCTCCCTCGGCCGCTCCTGGGGCTCCGGCCCCTTCCCAGCTCCGTTCCTGGACACGCTCCAGCCCCTCCGGGGCTCGCCTGGCGGGAGGGGCCCGGAGCTGCCCCCAGGATTCCAGGGCTGCCGCGGCAGGGCCAGCACAGGGGACAGTCCCTGCCCTGGGGCTGTGCCCACACCGGGGCTGCCTCAGCCCGGGGGCCATCGGCCTCCTGCCCCCCTGGGCTCCCGTTCCAGGCCCTGCCGGCCTTGCAGTGCCCTCCCTGCTCTCGCTGTGTCCCACGCCCTCGGGCAGGAGCCACCACCTCAGTGCTCAGGTAGGACAGAGCGTGAGTGAAGGATCCGTGGATCCCGGAGTTGTTTGGCTGGGAAGGGACCTCAGAGCCCCTCCAGTGCCACCCCTGCCATGGCAGGGACAGCTCCCACTGTCCCAGGCTGCTCCCAGCCCCAGTGTCCAGCCTAGCCTCGAGTGTTTTCAGGGATGGGGCAGGGATTGCCGGCACCGCTCCCCGCCGCCGTGGTTGGCGTTGGTTGATGCAATCACTCCCAGGGCTTGCGGGGCATTTCCCAATCCCTGTTTGATGCTGCCGCAGGGATACGTGGATCCTGCCTCGTTCCAAGAGCCCCATTAGCGCCCTGCTCCGTGCGGGGCTGGGCCTCATTTGCCTGTTCTGGAGCAGCTCTGGGCTGGGATGGGATCAGAGCTCGGCTCCGAGTGCCCTTGGCAGCAGCTCCAGGTCCTGGCAGATTGTGTGGCCCCGTGCCTGGTCTGTCCCTGCCTTTGCAGGAGCCACCTCGGGGACTCCAGGCAGGGCTTTGGAGCACCAAGGATTTTCTGGTGCCTTAAAGCTGCTGAATTTATAAATAATTCCTGCAGCGAGAAGCTCCCAGAAGCCTCAGCTGACGCTTCCAGGCAGGGATGAGGCTGTCCCCGAACCTGGGGGGAGCTGGAGGATCATTAATGGTGTGAAATGAGTATTTCTGAAATAATTTAAGATATCTGAGGTAACTGGATGTTTCTAAAGTGATTCCACACTCTCTCCTGGCTGGACATCACCTCCAGGTTGGAGCCTGTGGGGAAGGATGGCTGGAACACCTCTGGCTCCTGTGGGGAGGACTTGGCATTGTGGAATGGTTTGGGTGGGAAGGACCTTAAGGCTCATGCAGTTCCATGGCAGGGACACCTCCCACTGTCCCAGGCTGCTCCCAGCCCCCGTGTCCAGCCTGGCCTCGGACACTGCCGGGGGTCCCGGGACAGCCCCAGCTGCTCTGGGTGACCTGTGCCAGCTCAACGCTGAGCTGTGTTGTCCGAGCTTTGCCTTCCCCTGGATGATTTCATCCCGAATTTCTGAGGTTCAGGGGTGTGGGAGTCGTGTCCCAGCCTGCAGAGGACCCATTGCTTGGGACTGGCCGGGCCAGTGGTCCCGTGCTGGTGGTGAATGGTGTTGGGTGTGAGGGGTGGGACAGGGCTCGTTCCGAACAAGCTCCTTTGCCTCAAATCCCTGTGAAGATTCCCTTCTCCTCTCTCTCTGTCCCATCCAGCTCCTCAGGGAAGGGCTGGAGGAGCTGCTGCAAGGCTGGTTCCCCGTCCAGACCCCGTGGCTTGTGGGGCCGGGATGGACTGGGGCTGCCGTGCTCCTCCTGTGACTCCGCCAGGGATTTTCCAGGGAAGGTGGGCACCTCCCTGCAGGCTCTGGGAACACTCCAGGCCCGGGAGACGGAGGCCTGGCTGGTCTCCATGCAGCGCTGAGGCGCAGCTCCCCTTGTCCCATCGCTGAGGGGACGCTGGGAGCGAGGGACGGCGCTCGCGTGTCCGTGACCCCTGTCCGGAGAACCGGCCGTTCCCGGCAGCGTCCCGGCGTGCCAGCGCTCCCAGCCGGGGTCATCCGGTGCCGTGGCTCAGCCCCGTGTTTAACTCTGCGCTTATTTAGAGCTTCCTGTATTACAGCAACAACATCCCGTGACCTTCCCGGCGCAGCCGGGGAGGGGCCGGGCTCCCCCAGGTGTCCCCGCAGCCCTGCAGGAGCGGCAGGAAGGAAGGAGAAGTGCAGCAGCTGCGTGGAGGCCGAGGTTCACAGGCACACGTGCTTTCCCAGGGATCTCAGCTGGGATGGCAGGAGAATGGACGGGGCAGGTCCAGCTCTCCCGGGCAGGAAGGGAGGCGCTGATCCCGCAGCCCCAGATGGAGCTGAACGGTGGGAAGAGGGAAAGCTGGGATCAGGCTGCCCGAGGAGCAGCTGAGGGAAGTGCTGGGGGGTGTCCAGGATTCCCGAGTCAGGCTGTTGGTGACAGTCCCTAAAATCAGGATGTACCTGCCTGCAGCTGGCTGAAGAGTGGCAGCTCTTGGCTGTGGGAAAACCCCGGGAGTTGGGATCCCCATTGTTCTCAACAGCCCTTGGAATGATTTTTGTTTGTGATGAGGATGATGAGCCTGAGACGCCCCCAGCCCTGGGCTGAGCCCAGTGGGCAGCAGGGAAGGAATTCTGCCCCAGGGAAGGAATTCTGCCCCTGTGCCCAGGTGAGCCCCCACCTGCAGAGCTGCCCCAGCCCTGGGGACACAGCACAAGGACCTGAAGCTGCTGGACAGAGCCCAGAGGAGGCCCCGGAGCTGCTCCAGGGCTGGAGCCCCTCAGTTCCCAGGGATCCAGGCTGGGGGAGCTGGGGGTGCTCACCTGGGGAGGAGAAGCTCCATGGAGAGCTCAGAGCCCTTCCAGGGCCTAAAGGGGCTCCAGGAGAGCTGGAGAGGGACTGGGGACAAGGCCTGGAGGGACAGGACACAGGGAATGGCTTCCCACTGCCAGAGGGCAGGGATGGGTGGGATATTGGGAAGGAATTCCTGGCTGGGAGGGGGGGAGGCCCTGGGATGGAATTCCCAGATTTGCTGTGGCTGCCCCTGGATCCCTGGCAGTGCCCAAGGCCAGGCTGGACACTGGGGCTGGGAGCAGCCTGGGACCGTGGGAGGTGTCCCTGCCATGGCAGGGGTGGCACTGGAGGGGCTCTGAGGTCCCTTCTATCCCAAACCATTCCGTGACTGGGGTCCTGTATCCCTTCCCCTTTAACTGAGGATATCCCGGTGAAGCTGTAGCAGGGCTGGATGTGGAGGGCGCCTCTTGGAGCCGTTGGAGCCGTAGTCCTGACGTGGATCTCAAGGGATTTTCCTGTCTGGAGCCTGAGCCGGGCCCTTGGCACTGGGAGCGGGCAGCCTTTGCCCAGGCTGGGAGCACTCGGAGCCAGGGCTGCCTCCAAAGGGACTTGGTGACGGAGCAGGGCTGTGGCGTGGGAGCACGCAGCCAGGCGGGATCTGGTTGACCCAATCCCTGTGGCTATTTCGTGCCCAGTTTGGCTCCGGCCTTTCCATTTTGGGCCTGGGGCTATAAATGGCCCCTTTCCCTCTCCTGGTCCTGCTAAATCCAGCTGTGGCTGCGGGGTGGTGAGTGGGGACACGTCTGGCCTCCCAAAATAGCCCTTCCCTGGTGCTCCTCCTCCTTTCCCAGCCCCATTCCGCGGCCGGGACCCGGCTCCCGGGATGGGAGAGGCGCCGAGTGGTCCCCTGGAAGTGCGATAATCCCTCAGCAGCTCTGGAAGGGGCTGGAATATCCCCCCTCTCCCCATCACGGGGCTGCCCGCCTTCGTGGCTGGGCCAGAACCCTCGGGATTTGTGATTCCCGGCTGGAGCCGGGAGCGGCTGTGTCTCTGGGGGGACGGGGCAGCGTGGGAGCCCTTCCCAGCCTGGCAGGGTGTGCGGCAGGAGCCGCTGCTTCTGCTGTCACCTCGGCCTGTCCCAGAGCCGCTGCTCCCGGAACGCCCGCCTGCCCTGCTCGGCCTTTTCCAGCCTGTCCAGGCCAGCTCCGTTGGGAAACTCAAGGATTTAGGATCTGGAGTGGTGTGGGCTGGCAGGCGGGTGAGGGTTTGGAGTGCTCCCGGTGCACCGTAAAGCCCCGGAGAAGCAGGAGCTGTCGGGAACCCGAAAGCAAATCCCAGGGTGGGCTTGTGTGGGGCAAGGCCAGCAGGAAGATGAGGAGCAGGGAGCTGCAGCGCGGAGTCGGGGGGAAGATGAGGAGCAGGGCGCTGCAGCTCGGGGTCGGGGGGAAGACGAGGAGCAGGGAGCTGCAGCGCGGAGTCGGGGGGAAGATGAGGAGCAGGGCGCTGCAGCTCGGGGTCGGGGGGAAGACGAGGAGCAGGGAGCTGCAGCGCGGAGTCGGGGGGAAGATGAGGAGCAGGGCGCTGCAGCTCGGGGTCGGGGGGAAGACGAGGAGCAGGGAGCTGCAGCGCGGAGTCGGGGGGAAGATGAGGAGCAGGGCGCTGCAGCTCGGGGTCGGGGGGAAGACGAGGAGCAGGGAGCTGCAGCGCGGAGTCGGGGGGAAGATGAGGAGCAGGGCGCTGCAGCTCGGGGTCGGGGGGAAGACGAGGAGCAGGGAGCTGCAGCGCGGAGTCGGGGGGAAGATGAGGAGCAGGGCGCTGCAGCTCGGGGTCGGGGGGAAGACGAGGAGCAGGGAGCTGCAGCGCGGAGTCGGGGGGAAGATGAGGAGCAGGGAGCTGCAGCTCGGAGTCGGGGTGCAGTCCGTGTTGGCATCACAGGGAGGGAAGTTCTGGCCGCACTGGGAGCGGAGGTGCTGCTCCAGCGCCGTTCCCACTTCCAGGTAAAGCTCTGGGAGCTGTTTGCTCCCGGATCCCGTGGAATCTCTGCTGTTCCCCGCTGGAGTGGGCAGTGCTGCTGTGCCTTGAAGGGGCCGGGGTCTCTCCCGTGCTGCCCCTGTCCATGGAGGGCTGGAGCATCCCGGTGTTGTTCCAGCGCGGCATTCCCGGCGGACAGAGGGTACCTGCTGCCCTCTAATCCCCTCTTGTCTCTGCAGGGAGCGGGGATGGACAGGGACAGATCCTCCAGCGCTTCCCGGAGAAGGACTGGGAGGACAACCCCTTCCCGCAGGGCATCGAGCTGGTGAGTGGCTGTCCCCGGGACCCGTGGGTGACACCGGGGGGTGACACCAGGGGGGTGACACCGGGAGGGTGACACCGGGGGGGTGACACTCGGACACATCCCACAAGGTCTGACGGGGGGGCCCTGAGGGAGCAGTCCCCACCTGCCCTGGATGCAGCTCCTGCTCCAGAACTCTCCAGAAACGGTGGGATCCAGCGTGCTGGCTCCTCTCCCAGCCTCTCTGCCACCCCTCCTTTCCGGGATCAGCTGCTGGGATGCGGGAATGCCTCCCGGAGGAGCCACGGGTGCAGCCCTAGTGTCCACAGCCCCCTCAGGAGCGTGGCCAGGCCGTTGCCCGTGCCCTGTCTGAGGCTGGATCCCGGGCCAGGGCCTGGATCCCCCCAGCCCTCCGGACACGGTCACCGGCTCTCGGGAGCCCTTTGGGACCAGCTCGGAGCTGGGTCATTCCCGGGATGTGGTGCTGTGGGGATGCTCCAGACCGGCTCCAGCTAATCCAGGGGAGTGGGATTGTTCCCCTCATTGCTAAACTGGAGTGGGAGCTCTTCCCAATCCCTGCCCTGTGCCCTGGAGCTCCAAGGATCCTGAGGGAGGAGCTGGAGCTCCATTCCCGGTGAAGAGGGTGGGCTGGGACAGACCCCCAGGCTGAGCCCTCTGGAACCTGCTCCGTCCGCCCTGGAGTTCATGGAATCACGGATTTTTTGGGTTGGAAAATCCCTCTGAGCCCATTGAGTGCAATCAGTGGTGCCAAGGCCGCCACTGCCCATGTCCCCAAGTGCCACATTCACAGGGCTTTGAAATCCCTGCAGGGATGGGGACTCCACCCCTGTCCTGGGCAGCTGTGCCAGGGCTGCACAGCCCTTTCCATGGGATACTGGGAAGGAATTCCTGGCTGGGAGGGTGGGAGGCCCTGGCACAGAATTCCCAGAGCAGCTGTGGCTGCCCCTGGATCCCTGGCAGTGCCCGAGGCCAGGCTGGACACTGGGGCTGGGAGCAGCCTGGGACAGTGGGAGGTGTCCCTGCTCACCGTCACTGGGATCTGTGGGGTCACTGGCTCCTCTTCCCATTGTCACTGGGGTCGGCAGTGTCCAGCTCCTCTTCCCATCACGTGTTTCCTGAAACTCCGGCACAGTTTGGGACCTTTCCTGGGCTGTTTTATCCGAGGCAAAAACACACATTATTTTTATTTTTCTGGCCCGAGTTTCCTGGTGTCTGCAGCGACTTGGGAACTGTCCCAAGCAGGAGCAAAGCTGCTTTTTTTCCCAAGGGTCAAACTGTCCGGCCAAAAAATCCCTGGAATCTAAACAAAGCCCTGTCCTGTTGGGAGCCAGGGGTGGCTGCAGGGCTTCCCACAAGCCCTCCGGGTGTCCTGGGGGAGCAGCACGTGGGGCTGATCCCAAGGCAAATCCCCAGGAGCCCGTCCCGGGGCTTGGGTGGGACTGCGATCAGGGCTGGTCCTCCTTGACAGCTTTTTGGGGGAAAAAAGGGGTTCCCGGGATGTGCAGGGAGATGGAATTTGGAGCTCCTGGCCGTGCGCAGTGTCCGGCGGCAATTCCCAACAGAAACATCTCGTTTTAATGGATCGAGTTCCTCTGGGGACAGGCACGGGATGTGGATAAATCGCTCTGGGAGCCTCTCCCTGCCTGCCCAGCGCCGTCCCCTGAGGACAGGAGAGCTCTGCCTGGGGAGGGCATTCCCAGGGGAGCAGCCGGGGAGCGCGGGGTCACTGCCGGAATGGGGAGATCCTGGTGGGATGGGCTGCACGAGGTGCGTGGTGGGAACCGAGATCCCTGTAAATCCAGGGGCTCCCAGTGCTCCAGCGAGGCTCAGGGCCATTCCCACTCTCCCTTCGGGATCCTTCCTTGGCACTGGGCCTTGAGTCCTTCCATGCCATGATCCCACAGGTCTGCCGGACTCGGTGCAGGATTTTCCATGTCCTGGGGCAGCTCTGGGATGGTTTTGGCACCTGCGGGGTGTGTCCAGGCCTCCAGACCTGCTCCACCTCTGCCAGCATTCCAGGACGTCCAGCAGCTTCCAGGGCCTAAAGGGGCTCCAGGAGAGCTGGAGAGGGACTGGGGACAAGGATGGAAGGACCGGACACAGGGAATGGCTTCCCACTGCCAGAGGGCAGGGATGGGTGGGATATTGAGAAGGAATTCCTGGCTGGGCTGGAAGTCCCAGAGCAGCTGTGGCTGCCCCTGGATCCCTGGCAGTGCCCAGGCCAGGCTGGACACTGGGGCTGGGAGCAGCCTGGGACAGTGGGAGGTGTCCCTGCCATGACAGGGGTGGCACTGGAGGGGCTGTGAGGTCCCTTCCAGGATTCCCTCATCCTGACCCCGCAGCTCCATGTGCTCTGGGCCCCTCATTCCCGCAGTGCCCGGAGATCTCTGTGTGGGGCTGGCAGCAGTGAGGAGGCGCTCCCGGGTCGGGGCAGTGACACCGGGACAGTGACACCGGGACAGTGACACCGTGTGCTCATCCCAATGTTCTGCTGAGCCAAACCTTCCCCTGTGCTCCAGCCAGGATCCCGGCAGGAAGCACTGGGATGGAGAGGGACACAGAGTCTGGGAAGCAGCTCCTGGGGTGCTTTTTCCTCCCCTCCCTCCTGCTGCCATCCCAAGGATCCAGACAAAGCCGAGCTCCTGTCCCATGGACTCTTCCCGGGGAGGAGAGGGGGATCCATGGGCGCTGTGAGCACGGGGAGTGGTGAACAGCTAGGAAACTCTCCGGTGGAATCCACCTTGGATTCCTGAGGGAGCTGCAGCAGGATTCCTGGGCCCTGGTGCCACCTCGTTCTGGGATATGCTGAATTCCCGGTGTCCTCAGCGTGCCTGGAGCCCCAGAAGGAACCGGGCTGTCCTGCGCCCGGGGGATTTTCCACAGCTCCTCAGCAGCCAAATGCAGTCCTGAGGAAATAAAGAAAACCCCCTGAGACCCGGGAACCCAGGGGAGCCCTAGGCCCACCAGAATTACCCCGGCCTGGGATGGGCTTTGGGAAGCGGCCGGAGCTGGTCCAGTGGCGATGGCCGGGCCGGTGTTTGCACCGGGGCAGTGGTGCCACCTCCTGGAGCCACTCCAGAGCCGTGTCCCGCGTGTCCCCTTCCCTTCCGGACTCTGCGGTGCGGGCATGGGGTGTCTGGCCCGCGCTGGGCTGGGGGGTGTGCGGAGTTTGGGGTCTTGGTGCCATGGGGGTGTGGGGGACTGTGCGGAGTTTGGGGGTCTTGGTGCCGTGGGAGGTTTGGGAGCTGTACAGAGTTTGGAGGTGTTGGTGCCATGGGGGGTTTGGGAGCTGTGCAGAGTTTGGGGGTCCTGGTGCCATGGGAGGTTTGGGAGCTGTGCAGAGTTT